>JAGKQL010003053.1:0-13594 GCA_018398635.1 Cyprinodon brontotheroides | reverse complement strand
CGTCACTTTGAAAACCTTTTTCCTCCATCAGTGACTTCCATCGTGTAAATGCTGTGTTAATGTTGATCGTGTTTTTTTGCGTTTCTTGTCGCGCTTGCGTTTTATTCTTTCGTCGTGTTTCGCTTCTTCTTAGATGACGGGGTTGATTAATCACCGGCTTTTTCGTTGTGATACAGGTAGGCATGATCACTCCATTAGATCTGATGTTTGGCCACACAGTGCCAAACAGTTTACAAGAATCCTCACGCCTGCCGCCTTGTTCACCTTTCTTGTTACTGAGGCGTGTTATACCTTAACTTCTTCTTCTTCTTTGGTTTCGGGCAGACTAAACGCTTCTCAGGCATAATACTGCCATCTACTGTTCGAGTACCGTCTCAGTTAATCTCCTCTCAACTTTATAGTTATTTTCGAGGCGTAATGGGGGAATCGCAATCAGTTTGTTGCCTCTGCGGTTGCGTGGCGCAAGATGTCAGCCTCCATGGCTGCGAGACCACGCTCCTATGTAATTATAAATAACGAATTCTAAAGGCAACGCAAATAATATTATGGTTAAAGTACTGGCAGCTCATAGGTGATGATAAAATAACATGGTTATGTATATTATATATTCAATTTTCTGACTTTATATCCCTGTAATTATTATTACACACTGTAGCTTTAAAAAAGCTTTGTAGAGTAACTCAAATCCAGTAAGTAAATGAGGGTAAATTAAATACATACAGTGTGGCGATAATTTGCTACGTGCCAAGATCATAAAAACTTCAAATCTTCTGTGATTATTCAAGATCTTCAAGGTTTTCTGTGACTTTCTTGATAGTATGAAAAATTACCAAGATGATCTGCTGCTTTGCCCCGGTTTTCTCAATACCTTTAAAAACAAACAAAAAGGTTTTGCCAGAATATAAACAAACATAATTGTTTTTTGCTTTACAGTCAGGACCAAAGTATATCTGGTGTTATTTTTTTCCAATGAGGCAATGATGAGAAGTTTTGTTACACTGGGGATTAAACAGCAGCTCCTTTGATTTAAAAGTAAATGTATAATGTGTAATAACTGATTTACTAGCATAGATGTGTCCTCAATTATCTATATATATATCATCTGTATCCTATGAACTGAATGTCTCATCTTTATGTCTTTATACTTGCTTGTCTTAGAAATTACTATTTGTATTAAATAGCAGTGGGTTCCCATCTATGGTGGCAGACATCTTTTGCAACATGGAAGTGCAGAGCTGACAAACTAGTGATTATAGAGATTGCCATTACACTCCAATGTGGTCTGAAGGCAGGGGGGAGTGGCTGTGGCTGACCGTGAGGAGGACGGCATGACATCAAAGGAGCTGCCAGGGTGACCAAGGCTAGCATCTAGAGGCTAAGTGCTGGAAATGGACGGAGGACTGCCAAGGAACAGAGAAGGCTGCGGGAAAAGTGAGTACTGGATCAGGATGAGAGAAGGCATCAGCTGGTCCGTGTCTTGGCTGGTGGTAGGATACGCCACAGTTTTTCTAGGACTAAATTAAAACAGTTTTTGGTTTTTAAACTCACAAATCCTCTTAAGAGCTTTTCCCACTTTGTCCTTTGTCAACGTTATTTTCTGTCTTCTATTTTGATTTAAGAAAGCTTGACTCTGCAGCCTAAAACAGCGATCAATCGATGATAATTTCTCATCTCCTAAGTCTTATACTCCTCAACATACTTGAGACAACAGTGGTGAAGAATTCAAAAATTTCATGCTGCGATCTAATGTAATATTATGACAGACATTGGGGAAACCGTTTTGTACCATCACAGCCTCCGTATTGTTGGACGGCAAAGAGCATCTCTGTAACTACAGATTTGAGGTTAGTGGTAGAATTCTTCATGCTCGGATGCCACTGTTGAGCTGGTGATGGGTCGTTTTTTTTCTTTTTAATAAAGTTCGAACGATATTTGCAAGATTCTGCTTTTCCGGCTCAGTAACTCATTGAAAGGAAACATTTCTTCTACAAAACGGACACCTATCTACAACCACAGCAAGGCAGATAGTGAGCTACAATCACATTTTCTTAAAAATGAGGTAGAGTTATTTTGGGCTCTATGCAGAGCTTGCTTGTCGTCAATGTGCAGCGAATGTCTGGAAATTGCAATACTGGAGGAAAGAATAAAAGAAAAAAATCTAATAGCGTCTCCATACAGTGGTGCACTGGCATCAACATCATCTTATGTGTGTGCAATCTAAAATTTATCGTACTTAATTCCGATTCCAGCCACACTTTGAAAAATGTCTCATATATTACCCTATATACCAAAATACTCAGTAAAGTCACTTTTGCCCTATATAGGATAGAAAATAATAATAATGAAAACAATTTGGAATAAAATTATAATTATTTGATAAATCTTTATCATTTAAATACATAATGCCTACACTAAGTTATTTTTTCTGTCCATGAAAAAAGTATTAAAATAGCAATTAACTTACCAAACTGTATTGTAAAACTATAAAACTCACATTACAGTTTAAACATCCCATCTCTCTGGATTTAGAGAAAAATGCTTACATTTGTTTTTGGTCATTTTTACCCCCTTTAAATTAGTATGTAACAAGCAAGAACTTCTCTATGGTATATTGTAGTACAATAAAGCTCACAGCACTATTGAAACACCAGTTATGTTTTGCTACCGTGCAAATGTGAAAGTTGCAAAAGCTGTCATGCCTTGATCTTTTTTTTCTTGCAATTGTATCAGCCACTGCTTTCAGAGCACATGTGCAATACAGTAAATGTGATGTCTGATGAACAAATTAAAAGCCCTTTCCAAGTAGATGAAGATACTCTCCTTGATGAAGGACAGAAGAGTATGGAAGTAAATCTGTGCCGTTGGGATTTAAGGTCGTTAAAGGAACGACTCGAAGCTTCAGAATCATAGAGAGGTTTCAGATATTACAGGCTAACAATGGAACCAAATGACCCATTCATCGGTTTCCATTTGCATGTTTCCTAAAACTCACTGCTGATCCAGACATTTGAATTGAGAAAGCTTCCTGGAGAGGTGGCGAAACGTCTTCAAATCTTGGAAACCAAGTCCAGTGGATTTTTTTTTTTTTACTTTTATGGAATGACTATGACCTGGATGACTAGGAATATATTCAGAAAACATTTTCATCCTTAATACATTTTCAATACCTGTTTTTTTTTATTTTGACTTTTCAGTGTTAAAAAAAGCAGCCTCTTCAAATTCAATCTCAATATTTTCAGCAACTAAGATTCAACTGGCTCAATTTCACTGTGTTAAATTTAGCGTCTAAATTTAATGTAAAAAGG
Source organism: Cyprinodon brontotheroides (assembly GCA_018398635.1). NCBI lineage: Eukaryota > Metazoa > Chordata > Actinopteri > Cyprinodontiformes > Cyprinodontidae > Cyprinodon > Cyprinodon brontotheroides. The sequence goes on along the minus strand of JAGKQL010003053.1, from coordinate 10,289 downwards.
GAAGGGTTACTTCAGGTCACAGACGTTAGCAATGGATTGTGGCGTCCAACACTCAGCCAATCCAGTTACAGTTTCTTAGTCACGTGACTGGGCGTTTTGGACGCTCTTACTGAAGGAAAACCAGCATCACGGAGGCGGACCAGGAAAGCTAACGCATCCGTGAGTTTATTGTTTTCATTTTTCTACAAGTTGCAATTGCAAGCAAGTATTGTAACGGGATTGGCTGGGTGTTGGACGCCACAACCCGTCACATGACTAAGAAACTGTAGCGGGATTGGCTGGGAGTTGACGCCACAACCCGCTACGCGACTAAGAAACTGTAACGGGATTTCTCGTTGGCTTGGGCATGGACAACCCATCCGCACAACTCATGGCGATTAGACTGTAACGTGGGATTGGCTGGGGTGTTGGGAATTGTCAATATTCACCTCCATACACAATTAGGTCAATGTATTCCAAGTGTCCTGAGTGGGTAGCATCCAGAATTTACTCGAAACAAAGTCATTTAGAATACTTTTTAGAGCATAAACAGTAGTGTATAGGATTTCCCTGGCAGCACATGCTGCGCTCACGACGACCTTCTGAAGCTTACGGCAGACCAAACCAGCGCATTCAGCTCAGGCAAAGAAGTCATGCTCTTCCCTCAAACTTGAAGTCCTCAGACATTTTTCTTTTCGTTGTTTCTTTCTTTGCACAGGTAAACAGCACATTTCTTCTTTTACGCTTTGCATTGCTCGGCAGAGCAGATGCTGAATGCGCAATTTCATCTGGTTTGGTCTGCCGGGCTCAGAAGTGTGGCGTGTGAACGCCATTGGCATGGTAGCTACGCTTTCAGTGAAATCCTTTACACTACTATTTATGCTCTAAAAACATTCTAAATGACTTCGTTTTCGGGTAAATTCTGGATGCTACCCACTCAGGACACTTGGAATACATTGGACTAAAGTGCGCATTCAGGAATATTGACACGTTCTTTGTGGACTTTTATGGACCTTTCTGTCTCCAGGCCATACAGACCTCCATTATTTGAATGTCAGCAGACAAAGCAAGAAGCCTCCCAGAATCTCCAGATGCATTTGAGATATCAAAAAGTACTCCATGAGTGTTATTCAGCATGGGGGGTGAGTAGAAAATGAAGGCTAATCATGTTTTGGGTGTACTATTCTTTAAGAAGCCTAAAGAATGGCCAACACTCTGGTCTTACTCGTGACAACTTAGGAACACACGCATGATCACTTCAAAATTGTAAATATTCAGTTTTTTTTATTTTTATTAGCTTGTTTATTAGGCTATCATGCTTTATATGGCTAATAAATACTACTATTCGGAATATATAGACATGCTACCCATAATTTTGAATTAAAACAACAGTGTTACCGTGGCTTACCTTTTCAGAAGAAAGGCCATTGAAGGTCCCTTTTTACTCCCAACGCAGCAGTGAGAACATTGACAGTAGTCCCTTGTCCCAACTTTTGATCTTTTAATGGCACATGATAAGGTTATTTTTTTCTCTCTCTATTCATCTAATGGGGAGTTGCCATCAGATGGAGTTGAGCTGAATGCCAGTCACTTCTGGGTATCCACAAAATCCATCTCCATAATGAAACAATTGTTTTGCTAGATTTTCTTTTTGTTTTTTAAGTTTCAATAATTGAAATTCAATTGATACTAAGACATAGACAAACTTGATTGTCGCTTATACACTCTGTGTATGCAAAATGAAATTTCTTTCATACAGCTTTCCAACTGTGAATTTTTGAGCAGCACCTTACAGTGAAAAAGGAACAATAAAGTGCAGCACTGATCAAAAATGTAAACAGTGTAGGAGATATTGGCATAAAAAGGCATCGATGTGGAAGGTTCAGGGCAGTGCAAATAAAGTGACAACTTCATCCAAAAAGTGCCCACCCACAGCTTAGAACTGGGTGAATTGGCCCCTGGCCTTCTTGTCACCTCCCAAATCGAAGTGTTTGGATTTGATGGTGAGCCTTCTCTTCAATCTGTAGTTGGGTTCCACACACTAAAGCCTCAATACAGTTTTGTTGTTTGGCCTTTATATACAGAAAATCTGCTTTGTTTGACCATTTTATCTGCTCTGCTTTCTATTGTATCTCCTCTTACCCTGTGCATAGAGGGAATCCTTTTCCCTTCTTGTAATGGGTCACTTTGTTGTTTGTGCTTCTTGCACTTTTTCCAGTAAGTCATGCATGTCTATGGACGCCTCACCATGACTGCGTCTGGATGATGAGGAAAAACGGGCTTTTGCTAGATTGGACCCATTCAACATGAACGCTAGCTTTTGACGCCATATCTGAAACAGAGCGGAGCTTCAGACCCAAAAGTAAATTCAAGAAAAATAGGCTACAGGCTTATAGGGGCCAGTGCTGAGCTTTATTGAGGTGTCAGTTTGCTCATTGAGGAATGTTTTAAATGTGAAGGGTCAAATAAAAGGCATTGTAAAGATATTTATCAGTAAAAATTTCTAAGCATACGCCCCCTTTAATTATGCTTTTTCTTCAAACAGGCCTGCATCATAGAAAGTCCACAATCAAGAGAGTTTGAAAAGGTAAGTTAATTCTAGGTTAAATGTAAAGTAACAGTATTTCATTAAAATAATATTAAATTAATAAGAAATATGTTTCTTGTATAGTTGACTTAATTCTGAGTTTTATCACAATTTATGTCAGCAGATGTATTTTTCATAACCTTTCTCTATAACACAACAGGAGTTGTTATTATCTTTTCTTTTGTTTTTGTTCTGTGCTGCATGACTGTTGTGTTGCCAAAACAAGGCAAACATTAAGCTTCTCTGTCCCAGTAAGTGTTGGTAACCAAGGAAAGTAATGTCTTCCTGGTTTTTATGCCAACATTTACATAGATTATTTATTGTTATGACTCATCCATAAACCAACCCAACAGAGTGGTCAGTTATACACAGTCAGACAAGATGGTGGCGCTCTAACATCACTTGTAACCATGTTCAGTTGATGTCATGCAGCCACATACCGGAGAAACAGCTTAATTGTTTACAGAGAAACAGAAGAGAAACAGAGTTTTAGTTTCATTTATGTGGAAAGAAGCCTCGGGTTAACTCATTAGTCTGATTATTACAATATTGCTTTTATTAAACAAACATAAAACAGGTTGCAAGCAGGTATCTTTATATTCATTCTAACTGTAAGGATCAAAGTACTTTTAAGTTCCAGATAAAATAAGAAGCAGAGGCAGTTTGTCAGTGACAAATAAATACTACATGACTCATAGGTGTTTGTCTTTTTAAAACAGGTTGTGACACAACACAAAAATGCATCATGGCTGCGAGACATTAACGACATGCCACATCATTTTACTAGGTAGAATTTCTTTATCTCAGTCAGTAGATGAGCTACTATCAGAATTTAGATATTTGGGTTTGCTGTTGGACACAACGCTGTCCTTTAAAAGTCATATAAAACTGATAACTCAGAGAATTAAATACAAGATTTCTAATTTTATTCAAATATGACATCACATACAGTATGAACAAAGCTGCCATGATGTTTTTGGAATTTATTATCTTATCCTACGTAAGCTACTGCATAATTAGCTGGTCTCTAACAGGTGTTATATTCCTGAAGCCAATGGAGGGGCTGTACAAAAAAGCATTGGAAATAATGTATAAAAAAATATTTATTTATCACCATTATAATATTATGTCAAAGTATAATTAATTAAGGTTTGAAAACTAAAGAAAAACAAAAAAAAAAAACTTTAAAATGCCTTATCTACAAAAGCGGACATGGTTTCACTCCAATGCTGAAAAAGAACTGCATTAACTATAGTTGATGACAGCATCATGGACCACCAGGGCCATGAGTAGAGCTGATTGTGAGGTACCTGTGAGAAAAAGAGCATCTGGTCAAAATGTTATTACATACAAAAGCTTTAAAAGAACCTCCAAGTTTTACAACATCTAAGGACAGCTCAAACTTGTCAGCACATCTTATAAGAACTCAAATCAGCACTTAGGGCAGTTATTACCTAAGGTATGGTGCAGTGTTTTAGGAAATGCAGCAATTACTCTCCTATTCCTCCTGAGTTTATCCTCTGTGGGTTCTGCTGTTGTGAGGGACCCTGATGTACAATTTTTGTCTGTTTGTAATGCATATTTCTTATGTGTAATTCATTATAAATTTAATGTTAACATTAACCTGCCCACGGATTACAGATGGAAATTAGCCAATGGCTACAATCTGCCATATTTACATATGATATTGTTGAGCCACATCATTGGCTGGCTCCACCAGCACCTTATTGATAAAATGTGTGATAGCATTAACATACGCTACCACAGAGTTTTTATTTGTTATGTGGAGGCAAGATGTGGAATGTAAAACGATTAATTTTGGAACAATTAAGGTATAGTTTAAAATGTTTCTCCCTTTTTATCCTAGTGTCTTAAACCCAAAGGCTGATGGAAACAAAGAGACTTGGAACATCGACTTATTTGCACTGATTATTACTGAAACATTTCCCCAAGGGATCTTGTTTGGGTTTTATCATGTGAATGATATGGCAATGATTTAAGAACCGTTGATGAAATATGCAGTTACTGAAAAAGGGGCTACAGTTGCGCCAGATTTAGGAGTTCGCGCTGCAACCAGACAGAGGTCGGTTCAAGCTCCAGCCTTCAGTGTCATTTTGTCTTTGGGCAATACACTTCACCTTCATTGCCTACTGATCAGTGGTCAGAGGGACTTGTGCTGCCAGTGTACAGCAGCGTCGGTTCTGTCAGTGAGCCTGAGGGCAGCTGTGGATACATTTTAGCTTACCACCACCAGTGTGTGCATGAAAGACTGAATGTAATGTAAAGTGCTACATTCAGGGTCGGATCTATCAAAGGTTTGCGCGTATATAAAACGTGAGCTATTTCACAAGCGCAGGCTAAAAAATGTACAAACTGATCTATCAACAGCTGCTAAAAGGATTTGGTCTTTAAACGTGCCATAACGCCTCTTATCCATTTAGTACTTTTTCTGCAATGTGAATATGCAACATGGGGCGTTTACACGCAAAAGTGCTGCCTTGTGGGAGGAGAACATGTAAATATATTAATTTAGCACTCGCGAAAGTGATTTATCAAACCTGAAAGCAATTTTGCTAACGGTATCTGACTCTATATTTAACACGCTTCAAAAGAAGGTAAATGGTCTGTATGCGCAATTGCGCATCACATGGCAGCGTGTTATTGTCGCAAAAAGGAGACATCGAAATGAAGCAAGGAGACGCAGAGAACGCATTTTTTCACTCCGTGTGAATATTTTTGAATGAACGAGGAAACGATCATCAAAACATATCGCTTATCCAGCATTGCCATTTTGAGCTGTTGGGGGAACTCCGAATGGATTTTGAGCCAGCCACAAGGAGGACCCACGCAATACCAGATATCACAAAACCTCCTTGCAACATTGCACTTTTTTGCATCTGGGATCTCCCAATCTTGTTTTTCAGAAGTGCTGTCCGACGCTCTAAATGCCATGTCGCCCTGACGCCCTAACGGAGAACCCCTGACCCCTCCTGCGCCTGTGGAGCAACATGCCAATGCTGCGCAGGATGCGTACGCTACAGTCATCTTATCCACAGTCACTTCTTGTGAGCCATTTGGTATGTGCATTTTTCTACAGGCCAATACAAAACACCAGTTTTTTTTGTTTTTACTGCAGTGAAGTAGAAATTCAGCCACATACCACCTTAGGGAATAAAGGTTGCCAAAGTGTATATATATATATATATATATATATATATATATATATATATATATATATATATATATATATATATATATATATATATATATATATATATATATATATTTTTTTTTGGAGGGGGTGGGGTGTCACTGTAAGATTTAAATTTCTAATGCACTAGTTTGCTACAAACTACAAACTACTTTGCCGCAAAACCACAAAACGCCAGAGAAACCATCATCATTTAAATAGGGCGCTCCAACAGTTTTGCACCTGCCACCAGTTACGCGTTAATCGCTTGGTGTTAAATCACCGCAAACCATGGTTCAGCCCCTCAAGCAGAAATTCCAGTTTGCGAACACAAATTACTGCACGCAAAATTGATCTTGATAAATCCGCCCTCAGTCTCCTGACTTGAAAAAGTGCTATAAAAGTACAGTGCCCTTTCCTTCATATTTATTTGAAATTGTCGGAGATTAAATGGAAGAAGATGTCTTCTTGGCAAGAAGACTGGAGAATTGCTCTCTATTGATTAAAGGTGTTATGTGATCCATAGAGACTAATGCATAGAGGGTTCAAAGAAATTTTAAAACCTGACAAAACTGACATTTTCTTTAAATTGTCAACTAAGCAACAAAGTTTATGGACACCTCCGGATGCTCTGAATGGGAAGATAAACAAGGTGAAGATAAAAGGTAAAAAGATATTTGTTGGAAAAATTATTTTTAAGGTTTATTTTGATGTGAAACCTGTTTGGGGGTAACAATATGAGCCGTCATTGACCAAAAATGCTGTTGATGTGCAGTAGGGAATTCTACATTGGTTAGTTAATGCTTTCGTTTCTATTAATCCTGATATTTCTAAAAAAATATATATTTTATTTTCGCTTTGAGAAACCGTTTTCATTGCTTTGTACAATACTATCAAATAATGGATTTATTCAAACTACTTAGTTACATTTGGAAATTATATGGAGAAAGTTTTACAGTGAAGTATTTTATTTTTGGATTTTTATATTAGAAAATAAAGGAAAAAAAGGACGGCAGTTAAATTATTTTCTCGGTCAGGTTATGTTGGCTATTTATTTGAGCAGGGAATATAAGCTTGGTAACGAGCAAAAACCTAATTGTGTAAAACTCGTTCAGAGTGTGGTTAGAGCAAGAGTAATGTCAGAATCTAAATACTATTTCAAAATGGATCAGTTGGATGTTTTCAAAACTCTTTGGGATTTAAAAGGAATTCTGGTTAGTTTGAATAATGACAAATGTTTATTTATAAATTTGTCGATTTCTTTTTTTCTTTTCAGGAGTTTAATAGTTAACCGCATTTTCAAATAAATAATCATTAGTGAAATATGAAAGGCTTGAATTTTTTAGAAACAAGTTATTTTGCATTAATTGAAGGAAATTGTACAAATTCTACATTTGAGCCAATAGAAGTAACGCCTCATCAAGAATTTCATTTTGATGCATCTGTGTTTTTTTTTTCTTGATGAGATTTTCCTTTATCATTCAAACCAGTTATAAAACAACAACAACTATACATTAACATTTTAGCCCAATCACCATGTCCCTCTATGTATTAAATGTATTTTTAGTTTCGTTAGAAATCTTGCTGGTTGAGTTTAACCCAGTGTCAAATGACACTGACATCACAGCTGAATTCTTATTGGTTATTGTAGGGTTAAGGTTATGACTCACGCGTTGTATTTGTTTGATGTTTCAGCCAGTAGTCTTTGGCGGTGAATAGGTGAACATCAGATCAGCAAAGAAACAAAGTTTACTGCGTTTTTAAAGGCGAGATGAGGCATAATGATGAAGCTGCTGAGTTTCGTGGTTCTGTTGGGAATATGTCTACATAATGTAATGGCAGGTAGGTTGCTAAAACATTGTATAAGATCTATTAAAGTGATTCTGAAATCTAATGATTTACTAAACTGGTTTTATGTGTCATGTAATCCAATGTTTTCACCAGAAAATCAAGATAAAGAAATGGTTCTTATTGGATATTTCTTTCAAAACACAAAATATGTAACTTGGATAAGAGCCTTTATTGTTTTTTTTGTTTTGTTTTTGCACCTGCAGAGGAAAGTTTAACAGTTGTTTAAATTAACACTATAAATACTAGACCTATTTGGCCTTCAACCCAAAGATTCAATAAAACAATTATATAATCTTCATTGTCAAGCATGTCCCTCATTCTGGGACCATCATTTGTTTTTAATTTTGGCTTTACCCTTTAGATAAGTTGTGTAAACATTCCGTTTAAGTGAATGAGAAAAGTTTTAAAATTGCATTAAATAACTTCAGTAAATTTAGAAATATATTCTCAGATTTGGCTTTTCCGGGTCAATAACTGCAGAGATGGGAAGTAACGAAGTACAAATACTTTGTTACTGTACTCAAGTAGATTTTTCTGATATTTTTACTTTACTTTACTACTTATTTTTTTATGGCAACTTTTTTACTTCTATAACTTTACATTTTACTTTGCAAATATCTGTACTTTTCTACTCCTTACATTTTTAAAAAATTGGCTCGTTACTTTAGTTTTTGAATAATTTCAATGGAGTTACCGTTATTATTTTTTCACGTCATCAATACCAAATTCAGTCTAATTGATGGGAATCACGCTTGCATTTGACGCATCTTCACTACAAGATGAATCGACAGATTCGGCGGTATTCATTGGCGGCAAATCATTGCAGCTTGGTATGGTGGCGCTAGCATAGTAGCATGGACGACGAGATGATTGAAAATGAACACAACGGAGATCTAGTCCTATTGGCAGACATCCATTTCTACTTTTACTTTATACTTCAAGTAAATTTACAAGCCTGTACTTTGTTACTTTTACTTGAGTAAAGAAGTTAATCAGTAATTCCACTTTTTACCAGAGTATTTTTTAACACAAGTATCTGTACTTTTACCAGTGAGTACTTTTGCCAATCTCTGAATAACTGGTCATCTGTACCACAAAACTGTCCCCTCTCTGCACCCACTACATGCAGAAATGGAGCTACTGTTGCATTTTCCTCCAAACCAGCCTACAGCCATGCAGGGAGGCTTACACTGACCTCAATGCAGATCTCCCCTGTCTTAATTAGGCAGGGACCGTTTGCAGATTACAAAACCACAAAAAAACGATAGAGAAATATTTAATAACGTAATGAGGGAGAGGTGAATTATAATTTTAAAGGGAAGACCTGCTTTTCTAGTTCAATCTGCATGTTTTCTAAGCCAAAACTAGGCTTTGTTTTTGGTTTACTCAATAAAGCCTGAAACTCAACGATATTTCTGACATTTTAAATTGAAAAAGCTTCCTGGATGGAAAGCAAACGTCTTCAAACTTGGAAACAAAGTCCAGTGAATTGTTTTTTAACTTTTCTGGAATGAGGTGTATTATCATCTTTCATTTCCTGGATTGGAAATAATATTTCCCAAAGCCTATATAGCCTAAATAGACAAATATTCAGTTACTTTTGTTTTAATAGAAACAAACCCCAATGCAAAGAAGTCTTTTCTATAAATCAAATAGCTTTGAATAAAATGATTTCATTTTAAAGAGGCTTTATGATTTTATTGAGCAGTTCTTATGTCATTTTTAACTCTTACAGTAAGTATAAAACCATCAATCTCACAGTAAATGTAAAGCACCTGATCTTGATCACTATAACCTCTCTTTGGCAAAATTTGCTTGAATCTTTAGATCTTTTATTTTCTTTGTATCTGTCATGATGAAGTGAGATCAAAATTTAGATTTTCGGTTACTTTTTCATTCAATGCTCATATTCATAATGGGTGTTGATCAACTGTATGAAGTCCAGAAAACATTCCTGCCAGAATAATCCACTCCGCTCCAGATTGACATAGAGTAGAGCAGAAAAAATGAGAACACCTGCCAATTTTAATAGCTCTTAACTGAAGAGTTACAGCAATCAACTGTTTAGATCCAGCGTTGAACATGATTTATCTAGTTGATGGCTGTCTGACCGTGGTTATTCTACACGAATCACATTTCACAAACAGGAAACTGTATGATCACAACATCCACATTTTTTAAAAACTATGACTAGTCTGTGGATCCATTAATGGAATAAAAAGAATGATTCATTATATTAATATGGCCAGGAAATTCAACCCCCAACCCGACATATGATAATAACAGGTTGTCTGATCTGAATTTTTATAAATAAAACAATAAAAACGTAAAAACCTGAGATAAATGCTAATATTTAATCCTCTAAGAGAGAAATGGTATACTAATGCAATCAAAATAAACAACAAGTATACCTGCTCTGCTCTCCTTTTAATCGCCTGTTGTAGAATATGAACCAGTGAAAATATCTAAATGTCAAAAATCAAGAAGTGAAGCAGTTTAAACAATCATAAAACCTGTTGAAAGAGTTATTTAGTCTGAACACAATGGAGTGAGATGTTTATTAAACAAATTCATGTATTATTGTCTATGATGTTGATACAGTTTTTATATTTTCTGTTAAATAATTTCTTAGAATTACAGGTGCTGGTCATAAAATTAGAATATCATGAAAAAGTAGATTGA
>JAGKQL010003051.1:0-11225 GCA_018398635.1 Cyprinodon brontotheroides | reverse complement strand
ACTTATTGTTTTGAAAGCAGGCTGCACAGGAATTTTCCATCAGTCTGAGTCTTTTCTTGCTGACTCTACGTGGCGAGTCTAATATTCCAAATTTATTGGGCTTTTCCACCTTGAACCGAGCATTCACATGTCATGATTATATTCAAAGGTCTGACCCCAAAATGCAGAAGACCAAACCGAAGAGACCAGTGAAAAGTTTAAACAGGTTTATTAGGAATAATGTGATGAATCCAGTGCTGCTCTGAACACTGTCAAACTGGAACTGGGAGGTCAGGGGAAGGCCCTACAGTTAGTTCAGGCTCAGTTGGAAATTTGAATCTTGGTTTTTAATAGGAGGAAAAGGTTGTGGACTCACTTCTCCAGGGAAAGGTGTCCGTTATTGAATCCAGTCTGTGAGGATTGTACCAGAGATTGTCCTGTTTGGTGATGGGTGGACTGGGTTTACTCAGACTGCGCGGTTGTTCCTGGGTGAATGGAGAAGCTGGACTGCCACTCTGATTTCCTGCGGTACTTGAAACAGGCGTCATGTGCAGATGAAACCTTTGCTTGGTGTGTGTAGCTCAAACGCATCTTCTTGGGAGAAAGTGGATCCAAACTTCCTGTTTGGAACCCTCCAGCTCAGTTAGAAGCTCCAGTTGAACCTTCCAGAGAGAGAAGGTCCGGACAAATCCAGTTTGCAGAATGACTTCCTGCCAAGGAGGCAAAAGACAAAACAAAATTAAGGCTAAGGTTGACAAAAGAACTCAGTCTGACTCAGTAAAACTCAGCTTGGCTAGAGCATCATCCAAAAACTGGCAAACAAAAACTCAGGTTAGACTCTCTGCAAACCAAGTACATGGCTAGAGTACCCTGCATTGGCAAACACTCTGGTGGTCGAGGCACTGGCAGTCAGCAGCTTAAAAACACCTCCACTGAGTAATGAGGGGCAATGAGCCGCAGGTGTGCAGGGAGACCCAAATGAGGACGTGGCACCACCTGGTGGAGGAGGAAAAGAAACACAAAAACAGACCACACCAACTGGATTCCTGACAGCACATCCAAGATATTATTCCATCTCACCTTTGTTTTCAACCACTCGCAGCCAGCCTGCGTTGAATCGCACCTAGCATACCGCTCATCTCCCTATCTTGCTCGTTCACAGTCTTTGTGAGGGTGTCAACTGCTGCCGGCAGCCTGATCCAATGCCCAAATTAGTGCCGCCGACATCCTCTGTAATTGTAGATACAGGAGAAATCCTCATAAAATAAAAGCAAAAAACAAAAATCATACATCTTCCATAGAACACAGACAGCTGTGCCCGTCCCAAGTTTCTGGGTGTCATCAAGCGGTGAACCCATCTACATTCCCTAATCTTCTGCTGGAAAGAAAGGAGAGGGTTTCTGACCTCACAGCTCAAAGTGGGTTCTGGGGTGATGGAAGGGCTGAGGGAAACCAAACACGGGGGCTCATGCAGCAACCATTGGTGTACTGAAAGTAGAAGGTTGCTATAAGTTTCAGACCCCAAAGATTGCTTGTTAGCTCATTTTGTACAAAGTTGTCCACCTTAGAAACCCAGCCACTTACTTTGGAGCAGCTTGTTCTTCAACTCAAAACAAAACTCCAGCAGAACTAGTCGAGGGCTTCTGCTATGACCAACTGGGGGTGACAGAAAACAGAGCAAAGGCATAAACTCAGAAACACTCATCCCAGACCGCTTTGTTTGCAGATTCAATTGTTGCAGTAGCTCCATTATTGGCTTCATCTAAGAGAGAAACACAGCTAAACCAATAAGCTCTGAGGCGGTTTTACAATGGATAAGGTTGACTTACCTTTAGCTTCAAAGTCTGCCAAAATCTAAAAGTTCAAAGTACCTATTGTTGGCATCTCTCCATCCAAAAGTAACCCTTTTGTTAAAGAGGTGAGAGTTTGATTAAACCATTGAAGTTTTCTGCATAAAGGCTCGCAAAGATCACAATTCTTCTCTCTTTCCCTCTAATTCCAGACTGAAAATCTCCCAACCAGTTTATTCAGCATGTAATGTCCTCCTCCTCGCCTTGGGAAGGCTTGGCAAGTAAACAGTATCTTGGCTGATTACAACGCCTGACTCTATGCAGCCCAAGGTAAGATGAACACTTTGATCTGCTATTGATTGTCTCTCTCTTCTTCCCCTCATCCCTCCTCCTCTCTGCTGTTGTTGAAGCGTCGGTGAGTCAGCCGAGGCCCAAGGCTCCGAAGCAGAAAGCAGCTGACCGCTGAGGTTAATTGACATCCTCTCAAAGGTGTAAAAATCATCATTATGTTTAATTTAAGCCAAGAAGCTGTTTACAGAGTCACACTCATATGCAATGACTTTTCTTTAGAAATCCACAGCAAACAGTCCTGAAAAGGATGTAATAAAAGGCCAAAGACCCAAGCAAAAGTTGAATCAATTAGAAGCATAACCAATAAAGTCTAGAAGGGCCTGATTTTAATGCTTAGGCAGGTGAAGCCAGCATGTCAGGATCAGAAGAAAACTCTTTCTTGAGTGTAAAGTGGATCCAAGGATGACTGGGTTTGATACGTTCCCCCTCAGATTCAAACAAGTTCCTCAAATTTACTTTTCTATCTGACCAGAGCAGCTTCATGTAAGAGTTTAAAGTCACAGTAGAGCTTATTGAGATAAAAAACCCTAAATTTAATTAAATATTACAGCTAAAATACGGTGTTTGTGTCCTGTAGGGCAATGGTTCCCAAGATGGTGGTCGGGACCGCCTGGGGGTCACGAGACCACTAGTGGGGGATCATGAGATCTTTGCAATGTGATCCCTGAAGTGAATGGATGACTAAATATATAAAGAAACTTATAAATGTGACAACAGCAAAAACATGTACTATTAAATAAGTAGCTGTAATATTTATTTATTCATTTAATACATAATTCAGATATTAATTACAAAATTAGATTGTAAAATACAGAATCAAACGCCATATTAAATATTAAGAAAGTGATGAATTAGTGAAATTTCATTTGGTTAATGACAAAATGCAAGTCAACATCTATTGTACCATACTGCAGAATCCTGCAAAATCAATGACTGGATGAAATCAGCTGGTTTTCTCTAGATGGATTGTTTTAATTAATCTGATTAAAATAGCACAATATGAATAATCTGAACTGAATTGAATTTAGAAAATGTGTTTATTCAAAATGAATGTAATGACCTCATTTTATACATATTATTAAAAATTGAAGGAAGTAATGATATATATATTTTACGGGCTTATTAGTCTATACCAGTGTTAAATTTGGGGGTTAAAGGATAAAATTTGTGGGAACCCTGTTCTAGACAATTAAGGTCCAAATAATCTGACCTGGTAGGTATGGCGGACTTGAGTTTGATACATACCTTAGATTTAGAAATATATATACCAATATGACTGTTCTTGTGAGCATTAAAAGCTTCCACCTCCTCAGGCATTTGGTCGTTAGGTCATCCAGTTGCTACAGAGGTGCAGCTCTGTAGTTTAGTCAGTGTTTAGAACAGTTCCATCACCAAGAGGTCCTGTAGGAGGAACAAATATAAAAAAAAAAATAATGATCATAAACCAGAAGTAAATATTTACATATTTCAGATCTCTCAAAATGTTTAAAACAATTAATTATATGCTATATCTTTTTCTGTAAAATTATTACTTTTATTCTGCACTCTACGCAGTCTCCCAATTTATTATTTTACAGAAATCATATAATAATAATGAATTGATGAAAAGTTGTAGTTATGACTAGTGTTGCGCCAAGTGCAATTTTTTGGCAACATACCCTATACCTGGCTGTGCAGTGCACGCCCGGTCATACTCATAATACCATAAAAAAATAATTGCCATTATGGCTTTTACGTCAAGCTGCTGCCTACCTTTGTGAAACAGGAAAAAATCTAATACAAAATGAATCCTTAGTAGAACTTTTATTGCCTACCAGGAAAGTAAGGTGACAATGCCAGTTGAATAAAACATATGGCTCTCAAAATGGTATCGGTGCCCTCATTTGTTGGTATCACCGCATACCGAAGCTCACCGATTTTAGGGCAAGTATCGGGCCCTGGCCAATACTGGCATCGCATCGGGTGCAACACTAGCTGCTTTAGACCCCTGCGATAAATGTAGAAAAAAATCAAAATCAAAGTCCTCTTCTTGACTCCGCTGTTAATTTAATCGAGAACGGCCACATGAGAGCCTAGAGTTCATAATAATATTTCTTTGTTTCCTCTACCCCAATTAGTTGCCCAAATTCTAAATTAAAAGTCAAACATTACAGAATCAGATTAACCTTCAGCTGCTAAGAAACATTACATTATTGCTGTAGCAGCTGAAGGTTAGAATCTGACCTAAGCTCGGTCACTTTCTATTTGGATTTATAGTTATACATATGCATATATATATATAGAGAAAGGAAATAGATGCATATGTATTTATATTTCCTGGTGACTGTTACCAGGAGGGTATATATATATATAGATATATATATATATATATATATATATATATATGTATATATATATATAAAAATTGTTTATATATCTGGAGCGTGTAACAAAAAGTAATTTTTCCTCTCTGGATTTCTCTCTCATTAAGCATGTCTGGATTCAGATTTTTTGATCACCTTTTGCTTTAAAATCATTTACTAATTGGGGAAAAGCAGTTTTCTAAAGTTTATTTATCGTTCAGGTGTAGCATACATACATCATCATACAGAGATGCATAAGTGACAGAGCAGCTCAGTCTGAGTTGATTTGTTCTTGTTTTGCCCGTTTACTTTCTGGGCCCCTTCTTGCTCCTTGGTCTCGCCATACAGCACAGAATTTACCAATAAAAAGTTAAAAATATTGTGTTTTGCAGCATTTGGAGCTTTGATGACAGCAGCCATCCAGTTGTGTGATCTTTCTGTCTGTTTGTTGTTAGATCTCCTCCTTGTGTTGAGGCTCAGGACCCCAAAGGACCCGGTCCGGATGAAGGGAGTGAGGAATCAATCAAGGCGCTAGTAGCAAAGATCTAAAGCTGAAATCTATCCAATATTCTGGTTGTTTGACACTGGAGAGTGATTTAGTGACTTCAGAGTGATAAGTGTCATGTTCCCACCCTCTGATAACCTTAATGAGAAAGTGCAGAAAGAAACACACATTCTTGTTTGTCTGTTTTATTCCTATGTTGTATGTCTTTTTTATTTCTCTCTGTTACACCACTACAGTACATGTGGTGGTGAAGGGTGGGTGGACGGGGGGGTTCTGCTGCTGCCGTGAGATGATGAAGTTTCTGGGAAAGGTGGATGTGCCATCCATTACAGGAGGTGGAAAGGTGTAGATAAATCACCTTATCAGGCCTGCCTTCTCCCCACTGAGCAGAGGGAGCAAAGCAAGGGGAAATCCATCAACCTCTACAAATGGGACATGACTCAGAGATCACTCTGGCTCTGTGCTGGTCTCTCTATACATACCTGACACCAGGTTTAACATTGTATTATGGCTCAGACCCAGCCTGCATCCCAGCCTGAATAGAGCTTACTGGAAGGAAAGTCTTAAAAATCCCCAAATAACAGATATACTATAGAATAAAGGAACTATAACGGATATTTTTTACCTTTTCAAAGTCCCCGATGTGCAAATAAGTGATAAAGTAATGCCTTTAGCTCTAAGTCGGTATTAATTTCTCATTAAATACAGTTGTCTTCTTCCAACCACTTCTGAAGGCTCACAAAGTTTGAAATCTCTTATGTCCAGAAAATAGCCTTTCATGACCTAGACTGCTGAGTGCTCCTCCTCCTGAGGATCTTTGGCGGATTAGCTGAAGGCAGCACTGTGAGCTGGTAGTCCTCTATCTGTTGTAACCTTCTTAAGGACTGGCTAGAGAATCACTCATGGCTTGATGGTCCATGTTTGTAGGTAAAATCATGTTCTACAAGTTTCAAGCAGTTTTTGTCAGGTTTTGGTGTTGGGTTGAGGACCAAAATGCAGAGAGGCAGTAGGGAGTAAGCTTCATATGAGGTTTACAGGTACGGAGTCAAAGATCCAACAAAAATAACAAACGAATCCAGAACCACAAGGGATGACATCAAGACCCAGGAGCCATGGGAGACGAGGTAAGTAGAGGAGATGGGAGAGAGGGAAACAGACAACCAGGAACTGGAAAAGGGAGTGGGCTTTAAAGGGACAGACAGATTAGAGAGGCTAACCCAGGAATCTGAAAAACAGGTGAGGGCAGACAGAAAAACATGAAAGAGAGCCATAGGGAAAGGTGACACAAGAGGGCAGAGAGGACAACTTAAATGGAAAACCAAGACTGTGACAGTTTTATTATTTTCTTCCTTATTTTCAATTGCATGCTAGTGGGATTTCCCCAGTTAAGCTTTTTTGTGCAATACTTATCAAGGTTGTTATTTCATTTCCCAGCCCCCACATAGCCTCAGCTACAGTACATGAAGCCTCACAGTCTGCCTCTGAAAACACATGGTCCATGATATTCACTGCAGCTCCTTATGTCAACCTTTGCCTGCTCTCCAGCTCTGTGATTCCACCAGCCTAGCCTCCCACTCCACTGTATCACCGGAAACTCTTTGGCAAAATCTCATCTGTCCCTATAGGCACTTGTTTAACCTCAAAGAGTAAACCAAGACCTCTCTGTACATATGCTGCCTCACCAAGACCTGTGATAACGGCCACCCCCTGTTCAGAAGCCACTGAACCTCGAGAGCCCTGTCCCTGCTCTTTTCTTTTTGTTTCATGGTTTCAAATAGATCTTTATCCTTTATCTACCACCTGCTTGCAGTATTCTGCATGTGAGTCAGAGAATCACCTCAGACTATGATGTAGCTTAAGAAGAGTGGTTTTTGTCCTGCAGATTAGCAGCTAAAAGAGCCTATATTAACTTTGAGTTAATGTTGCTCTGCCTTACATCATACTTTCCTCACCAGAGAACGTGAGCCTTTTATTGTACTTCTACAACCACTTGTTTTAAATACTACCGCAATTACTACCTTGTGACTAATTTTAATAAGGTAATAGCATTAGGAAGACATAAGAATTACTCTACAGCAATCCCTCACACTGCCCATGCATGCAGCGACAGTGGAGATGAAAAAATTATCTTTAACAAGAAGAAACCTCCAGCAGAACCAGAACCAGGCTCGGCGTGAGCGACCTTCTGCCGAGGCTGACTGGAGTTCAAGTTGAAAGAAGCAGACAGACTGAATGAACATAGAAGCACTGATCTATATTATAGAAATGCAGGAAACTAACTCCACAGGTGGCTCCGCCAAGGAAAGAAACTGTTAAGCAGACGAGCTCTGAAATAGTTTTCATGTCGAAGGAATGAAAGAGAGCACATCCAGTCAGTCACAGTAAAAGCTGAGCCCATATCTATCATATCTGTCTTGGAGAAAAGAAAAACTAAACATTAAAAAACAGGTCAAACTTATCTGTAATCTAAGATTATACATACAGAATGGTAGAATAGAGATAGAAAGAAACAGAATGATGAAAAGGGGTCCCCTATGTCCTCCAGCAGTCTAAGCCTACTTTATAGCAGCATAACTATAGAGATAGCTCAGGATAACCCCGAGCCACTCTAACTATAAGTTATCAAAAAGGAAAAGTTTTAAAGCCTACGCTTAAAAGTAGACAGGGTGTCTGCATCATGGACTTAAACTGGTAGTTGGTTCCACAGGAGAGGAAGCCAGTACAATGAGATTCTATTTTTTTATTATTACATTTTATCACTTTATTTTCAATATGTGGATTAGCCTATAACCATTAATGAGTGTTGCATTAGTTACATGATTAGGATCTAGATAAAAATGTAGCTGATTATCTGAACAACCATTGCGCATATTTCCCTCTTTATCATCCCTATCTCTGTTTCATAGAACATTTCTAAACATGTTTACATTCTTTATCTGATCCTGATAAGAGAACTCCTATTTCAGCATCATCTAGATGATTCCTTGCACACCCATTTAATTTTGCTCTGATCTTCTGCAGCTCGGCAGACGCCCTCACAGCTACTGTAAAGTATGCACCTATGGCTCCAAATACAGGGTTGCTTAGCAACAATAATGACAGTGACCTTTTAGAAATCCGTGGGATATGTCCCACCAGTCGAAGACCCCGGCTTACGGCACAGTACACTTATGGAGCGCCTGTGTGTTTACCTCAGCTCATATCCTGAGCAGGCTGACAGAGCGAGCCACACATGCACAAAAACACACCTTCATCCACCATCAGGAAAAGACATTAAGCACATTTTTGCCCTTGAGGAAACAAGGGGAGTTAACATTTTCCCCACCAGCTCTCAGTGTAGTACCTTGTCACCAACCCCCTTAAAGTAAGAGCAGTCTATTGGTATTCAGCAGCTCAGGTATCTGAGAAAGCAAAGCCTTTTAAATGTCTTTACTGCTGTTTGTTCTGTCTCTAGAGGGCATGTGTCGTACACTGGGGGTTTGAGAACAGACAAGGAGAATTGCAAATTTGTTTTGCCAGCTACATGCGCTGTGTAATTCCATGCTTGCTGCATTGTTGCAAAGATGTATTAGATTTTACACAAACATACACAGAAAGGTGGGATGTTTTGTTTAATTCTTTGAAGCTGTGAGGTGTTTAGTTATGATTAATGCCTTCTCAACGGGATAAGCGGTATGCAAACAGGAGATATTATGTACTGCACTGTTGTTTTGTTGTTGCTGTTGGTTTTCCCTGTGAGCAGAGCAACATTAATACTTTGACCAAATATGGAAAATTAAATAAAGTAACAAGTTAGACACAAAACAAAGAGGATTACATTTTTTTGATTACAATTGTGTCCTTTTTTAACTTTTATGGACAAGAAGGTTGTGCTTATCCTTGGGTTTGAGGTTTCTGTTGTGTTTTTATCTTCATAATGTTTGTCTATCTTCTCTATGTGTTGCTTTTCTCATACTGCCAGCCTGCTTTGGGGGATTGAGCAGTTTTCCACTCCCTGCACTGCTAGAATGAGTAGATGCACCTGCATCTCTCCTAATCACCCTAACTTCTCCCAGTGGTAGTCAAAGCCTATTAATAAATGTTTCTCTCTGTCAGTCTCCACCAGCCATTATCTCCTTGCCTGTATATAGGATTTGTTCCAATGACCGTGTGCACCACCTTATTTCCTGTATTCCTGAGCTCACACTGACATCACTGTATTCTCATTGGCCTAAGATTCTAGTCACATCATGTCTCAGTGTTTCACTCCAGCCTGTTGAGCCAATGGTTGCCAGGATAAAAATATGAGAAAGACAGATACTAAAACAATTGGACCACAACTTTAAACTAATAATAGCTCATTTAACAGTTTAACTTAAACAGTCAAGGAAGTTCTAAAAAAAAAAAAATCTTTTTGGGAGTTTGTTCCAGATCAGTACGGCATAGGAACTAAGTGCTGCTTCTCCATGTTCGGTTCTAGTTCTGGCTGCACAGCGTAGGCTTGAACAAGAAGACCTGAGTGATCTGGGAGGTTGATACACTGACAACAAATAAGCTATAGAGGAGCTGATCCATTCAGAGACTGAGAGACTAACAGAAGGATTTTAAAGTCTATTCTCTGAGCTATAGGGAGCCAGTGAAAAGACTTATGCTACGTTCACACCTAAAGCAGCAGAGGCAGCAGGGGCAGCTACAGTAGTTTACATGCAAAGTCAAGGGTTGACGCGCATCAAGGCACAGCAAAACGTCACGCAGTGGGTACGTGTAGGGCAAATAATAGCATACAGAAAGTCTAAAGAAATTGTCGTTTTGGTTTTGGCTTATGCAGCTGCTACAGTGAGCAATGCAGATGCACGTCCCTTTTGTCAAACAATGGATGCCACTTCAGTTGGAAGACAATGGCAACTGCTGCACTTAAACCCTTTTCTGCAATGATTACAGAACCACTTCAGAATGGAGAAACCCACAGTAAACTCAGTAATTCTTTGCTTTATATTGGAGCCGCACTCTGTTATCAGGAAACTTTCTGCTCAAGGTTTTTTTTTCAGTGAATAAAACTAATTAAGAAGCAACTTGCTATAATGTTTACAATGCTCTGTGCCTTTATTAAATTAAGATAAAGATAGATTTTTCTGTTTTAGGAATTTTCGTTTTACTGACTTAATTTTAAAACAAAAAATAAAACAGATGCATTTTTTTTTAAACAGAAAATACAATAAACAAAACTGCAAAACAGGTAAAAGTGTCTGGAGCCACTGGACCACAAACATACTGTTGCCTAAAAGACCTGCAGCTGTAACTGCACAGAGTGTAAGGTTGTTCCACATAGAACTGCCTTGTTGGGAATAAATGTTAAAACAGTTTAGATCTGTTTTGCTAAAAATAATTTTATAAATATAACCCTTGCTTTTTCCTTCCTAATCATTAATCCCAGTTAAACATGACAAAATGAGAAAAGATCTACGGTTAAGCCACAAATTTCTGATGCCTGACATGAGTTCATCTTAACAGGAAACCGGCTAAATGATCACAAAAGAACCTTCTCCAGTTTGGAAATGTGGGAGAACATCATACCTTCTCAGGGATGGTCTCATAAGTCAAGGTTTTGCATCCAAATGACAAACCTGTGTGTGTGTCCCTGTTTTAAGAAATCCTTCACAAGTGCTGAGACACCACGGCTGGGAATGTGAAGACTGTATATTTCTATTCATAATTGATGACCCGGACCCAGACAGACAGCACACTACACATGTAATATGGATTCGCTCCTGGTTTCAAATGCATGCGCTCGTCTGGACTAGACTGCGAGCCAACGCTGTGTGGAGTGGGAACGGAGAGCGGTTGGCATGCTTATAACTTAGAGACTGTGTCTGCATGAGAGAATGTCTGATGGGACAAAGTTGGCTTTTGAAAGATACCAGGAAAGGCCCAGTTTAAACTGTTGTATATTTTTGTTTTTAAGTTGTTTGTATTTCAAAAAGGTAGAAGGACAACAAATACCAGCAAAAACTTGTATTCTACCGTTTTGAACTCTTGGATGATTATTTGGAATATCAGCCTAAAACTGTATGTGTTTCTTAAAGGCAATTTCAAAGATAGAAATATAAAAAGATGTCAGCTTTAAAGTTCCACTCATTTTCCAAATACTTATTAGAATTTTACAACAACGCATTTTAAAAATATATTCTGCTTGCGTGTTCTGCTTGCAGATCTGTTGTTTTTTAGCGTAACATGTCAGCATATATATATATATATATATATATATATATATATGCTGAC
>JAGKQL010003050.1:5975-26212 GCA_018398635.1 Cyprinodon brontotheroides | reverse complement strand
TTTTTTTACTTAAACTTAAAAAGTGATCAAACATGGACAATATGGGCTCCAAAAAGCGAGTTTCTCCTAAAAACACCTCTGTTATAAAAATGCATTTATTTCAGCACTAAAACCCTCTCAAAAATATCACGGCAGCTTTTAACTATAGGTATATACTTCTACAGAATATTCACTATAATTCTGGATTATTGCAGCAACTTTTTCCTCAAAATATGTTTATGTAAATGTCTGGTTGGTCTTTTTAACCCATCATACCTTTAAAGTGGCTAAGGTTGTAGTCCTTATTTCAAGCAGCAGGTGGTGCTAGAGAGAGAAATCTACCCTTTATTGAAAAACTGGGTTAATTGAATATTCCTAACACAAGTTTATCTTAGTTTAATAATTAGTTCATAACTTCATCTTAAAAGGCCTTGCTGCTTTTATTGTTTCACAACTTGCGAGTTGTGAAACAATAAAATATCTCTGCCTTGTGCTGCATACCACCTGAAGAAAATGCCCTCTGAGATGTTCATGTGCTCCTCTGTCAGAGGCTCCTGCAGGCACATAAACAGGTAGTTTGAACAGTTGCACTTTTACATTTCCTAGTTTAGACTCCAGGAGTGATGAATGAAAGAAAATCCTCAGGTCTATATTCTACCTGAAATATATTTATAGGTTATTACCTAAATAAATTAGCCGCTGATTTTGAATTTTACAATATTTAACACCAAATTTACAAGCTCATCAATGTATTAGTTCATATATCATATCTAACATATATTTTTAGGGTCTGTTTTTTTTTTTTGTACAATCCCTGGCCGATCTTCTGTACTTTAGTCCCTGCATCACTGACGTAAACATGGACGCAACAGCTGAATGTAAAGTTTATGCTTATCCATTTTAGGGTTAATGTGTCATTTCTGTGCACAAAAAAAAGGGACAAGTCATTGCCTGGAGGCAGCGCTGTTAAAGAGCAGTGATTAATTCCTTTGCTCGGGCCCCTGCCGAGTCGGAGGGGGAAAGAATATGTAAAAATAACCAGGTTTTCACTCCGCGGCCCTCATTGAATGTCATTGTGGAGGGCTTTCAATGAGAGAGAAAGAGAGTCGAATTAAAGTGTGTGACAGCGGCGGATAGATGCAACAAAGGCGACTCTGTCATAGAGGAGCCCTGCGCGCTGCGCGTCAAACCCCCGCCTTGCGCTCCGATTGAATTAACTAATAGGAAAACATTTTCTTTCACTTTAAGGTCTTTTTGAACAACAACTTCAAAGGGAGCTTACTCGTAACGTGTGAGTAAATAGTGCAATGAGAGCTTCTACCTATTTCTGATAGAGACAAACAATCTATGAATCATAAACACTGTAAATAGATATCATCATGCGTGCTTTTCTATATAGAAGAAATCCACACTTCAGTGCGATGCTGCATGATTTTGGCTCATATGAAAAGGGCTTAATTCCCTACATTTACACCTTTATTCTTCAACAAATAGCTAAACTGACACCTGCAATTAAGTTGTGCCATGCATAACCCTTTTAACGAGATCCAATCAGCAAGACAAAAAGCTCTCGCACATATTAGGCTGCTTCATTTTCATTTTATTTTTCAATTAGTCTGTGGTTTTTGTTTCCATTAGAAATCCAGTCTCTGATGTTTAAAAACTCGCCTGCTTTTGTTCCAATTTTAATGCAGATAACAGGTTAATGATGTATCACAGTATATAATCAGACGTTAAAAGCTTTAATATAATCACAAAGAGCTCGGGCTGAGTGCAGGTGGGGATGCTCAGACACAAAACAGACCAAACACATTCAATCTTTTTTCCTTTTTTTTCTGTGGCAGGTATATGTGCGGGGGCAGCTCAGTGCCTATTGCTCGACATAAAGATGTTATCAGAGGCCCTAATTTTCAAATTATGTACAGCAGTCATCCCGTGGATAGGAATAGAGGTTTCATAGGGCCGTCACGCAGGGGAGGCTCATCCCTAATTTGCAATCCCAACTGGAGACTGACAAATAGTTTTGACCTCCCTCTGGAGGCGCGGGCCAGAAGTGCAAAGAATCCCATTCTCCCCATGATCACTTGTTACTGAGATAAATAATCGCGGGAAATAGCGCTCTCACATTATAACCACTCTGTTGTGCTTCTGTTCAAACTGGAAGCTAAAGAAAGATACATCTAGATCCACTTATGATTCACCATCACACCCATAACTGCCTTTATTTTTTCTAGTGACAAGGCAGCAAGCCAGGATAACTCAGCACAGCTCTGTGTGCACTGAAAAACAAACTGTTGGAGTTGAATCAATTCATATGGAGCTTTAAAACAAAACTTTTTGCTGTTTTAAGTTAAGTTAGAAATGTTACAACTCAGGTCACACACTACATATAATAAGTCGGAGCCATGAAAACACATTTATAAACTAATAGCTGTCATTATTTAGAGGTAGATTAATCAACACATTTGTGCAGAAACTCGTTTCATCTGGTTTCGTCCCATGTTAAATAAATACAAAAGGACCTGAAAAATGCAAAATAAATAGAACATTTTTAAAAGAGAAATAAACATAAATTCTGTTCTTTCAAGCTGTAGAACATGCATATCAACAACATAGATGTAAAATGTAAAGAATGGAGAACAAACATTTTCTATACAAATTTAACGATCAGTAAGGCTGTCAAACTTAAAATGGACACTAACTTTATTTCTTGCTCCAACACAAAACAAAAGTTTTGCAACAGTTCAGAACTTTTACTGAGATTAAATTTTTGCTAATAATGGAACTCATACAAACGACGCTTATTATTCTCTGCTGTACATATGAATAAAGATTAACTGACCCTGCGTTGTCAGTTTAATTCCAACTAAAATGTTTGGAGAAAGATTTTTATTTTTTTTTAAACCAAATTAAAGGTTAAATTTGATAGGTTAAATTCTTCTTCCAAGACCGAAATATAAACCACAGTTTCAGTAGACCTTTACTGATGCTTATTCATGTTGGACACAATAAAAATAATATCATTCATACTATTCCCAAAACACCAAACAAAAGGTTTATTTCAGTTGCCAATATTTAACGTTCTCCAATGTTCCTTTTTGTAGTGAACAAACAGGTGGAAAAGTGTTTTAACATAACTGTTTGATTCCCGGGGAAGCAATGCCCCTGCTATTGTAAATTATTTATAAGATATTAGGATGGAACAATTGCCATCACTCAAATTCGACCCTGATGATAACACTGACCATTGCCTGCTGTGCCGTTGGTGGAAACATTTTCAGGGAGCTTTTTTACGCAATTATACCCAAAGATCTCGTGCCTGATGACATAAAGAGAGCAGTCTGTTTATGGAGATGTAGTCAATATCTCCTTTTCTTTTTGATATGAATAATTCATAGTTTAAGACACTATACCCCCTTGCTTAATATGTACACACACTTAAACACCCACACATCTTTAATACAAATGATGGTTTTAGCTGACAGTGTAACAGGATTTAAGGTCCCACAGGGGTTTGGGCCCAGCCGTGGATGGGCGCTGTGACTGGCGACGTGACACAGAGGGCCGGCTTGCCCCTCCTAATCTCCCCCTGAGGCAACATCACAGGCTGCAGATCCCGCTGCACCTCTCCGGACACACAAAAGCCTGATTATCATTCATATGCTCACCAGAAACACCAGCGCAATAGATAACAGATGACACATAAGTACCAGCTGAATGGTGCAATATGTTTGGGCTGTTGGAGTCTATAGGGACTAATGAATCCTTAAGAGAGAGGGAGGTGGACAAAGAGAAGCTGTCAGCTGAAGGAGCATAAAGTGACAGATATAAGGCTCCACAGGTGAACTTGTACTCAGAGAGTTAGAGACTAAGAATACGGTTTAGGCTTAACATTTATATTCTTAACCTAAAAGTAAAAAAGGAGTAAAGTCTTGGAATTGCTTTTCTAAACTCATTGATGTTATCTCAAACTACTTCTGCTGTTAGTTTTTAGTTCATATAAAAGATATAATATCATATTTGATTTAAGTCACATGAAATCATGAAATCCACTAAATGAATTATTTTGTAAATAATTGGGTCCCAGCCAGGTTTAATTTTAATAAAAAAGATATCTGAACTTTGCCTTTTGTTTTATGCCTGAATGTACTTCCCTAATATTGAAAGTAGTTTAAGAGCTTTCACCTGCTCTAATCTACATTTAAACTTGCCCTGGTAAATGTGTTTCCTTGTCATGATTTCTGTAAAATTCTGTATTTTAATAATGCTCTTTGGCAAACAAAAAGCTTTCAATTAGAAAAATGCATTTGTCCGTTGTACCCATAAAAACCTGTTCAGATCCTGTCTGTCCAACTATTATTTGGTCAAGTCAGGGCGATGATGTTCGGAGGTTATGTTATTATTGGAGGAAGCATAAATACATCACCCACAATGCAACCACTTGCTTTTTGGAGGTTATAAGAGTTTATCTCTGTAATTTGAGGTGAGGTTTTGCTTCTGCTTTGCAGAGTTGTCAAAAAAAAAACTTTGGATAACTTGACCAAACTGTTTACAAACATGAGTAGGAGTTTACTGTTTTGACAGTGCATGTTTTTTCCTCACTCACTAAAACGATCCCTATTTCTCAGATGAATACATTTTTAAACTTCGCTGCAGACAGAGGACTCTACTTTTAGGAAAATCAGTTAACAGTTTATCTCTGTTGGCTGTAACGCCGTTTTGCAGAAGTCATTCTTTTGCAAAGTTGATTGATTATCCCAGAAATGTTTAGAACTTGCTTTACTTTTTGGGAAATTAAGGGACTTAATGAAAACAACCAGACTTCATCATAGAGTCTTTGGGGACAACGTGGCTTCAAGCATCACATGGGGATACTTGTATTGTCAGTAAGCTGTTTCTTTGTTCACATGCTGGCCTCACTCCACTGACTTCCTTTTCATTACAAGATTGATTATAATGAACTAATGATCTTAAAAGACATTCAGATTCTGCTTTTTAAGCTTCTTACGGGTCCGGGTAATAATGTTTATAGAATCCTTCAAATTATTGTGTATCAACAGTAACTCTTAGGTCAACAAACTTCTTACCTCTATATATTCTTTAGGCACAAAGGAAATAGTGGAGGTGATTGAATCTTCTCCTTTGCTGCTGTAATCATGAGATAATTTGCAGATCCATATAAAACCATATCAACATTTATGTTTTTTTTGGCACTTTATGACAAACACCTAGTCTTTTCCTTCTTATATATATATATATATATATATATATATATATATATATATATAANTATATATATATATATATATATATATATATATATATATACATATATATTTTGCTGTTTCCAGTAAATTGATGTCCAAATTTTGGTAATTGTAGCACCCTGGTGTTACATGCTTTGTATAAAGAACTACAGAGGATTTTTCTTTTTCCCATTATGACTCCCCTCCTTTATTTATACTCTTTATGATTTACTGGATTTATTTCAATTCATAAAAGGTAAATATGGCATTGGTGTATAAAGCTGTTTTTAACAATTACTTCTGTTAGTTCTTTTTGACACACTTAGATATTTTAAATAACCAAACTAATCCTATCTTGGATAACCTGAGTAAATAGAAAAAGCTGCGCTCAAATGGTAACTTTATTTATGGAGGGTAAATAGTGTCAATTTAAACCTGGTCATATAGGAACAACTAAACTTGCTAACTAATACAATAAAATATAATAGAATAGAGATATAATAGAGAAAGAGATAGAATAGAATAGAATAGAATAGGAATAGAATTTAGATAGGAATAGAATAAAATAAAAATAGACCCTCCAGCCAGCTGGTCAGTAGGCAATCAGCAATGTTTCCAACCAGATGGATGGTTGAGTATCAACCTGTAAGGGGCCTTTATAAGATGGGAAGTCTGTGCTATTAGCCTGTAGCTGAGGGCTTTGGGGCCACAGCTGCTCTCAATCATTTATGAAAATTCACAACCTTTAATATAAATGTTGTGGAATTTTAGCACTGCTATTTTGAAAATTCAATATAATTCAGGCTTGTGGAAGACTTTTCAAAAATAAACTGGTTTAAGCTTGATCTCAAAAACTGATGAGCAAACATTCAGGATCATCTTGATGTCATGGTGGAGTGCAGAAATTACGAATCTTCGAATTACCTTGAAGTCATCCTGACTGAGAAATAGCAACCCACTACCCCTGCCATGTTTGACGTTAGGTATGTTGGTCTGTTTCTGAAATGTTGCGCTAGTTTGTTAGATGTAACATGGCACAAGCATTCCAAAAAATTCCACTTTTGTTTATCTTTGAGCAAATGTGAATCCATTCCCCCCTTTTTTTTCTCAGAGAGCTTTAACTCCAAAGCTGTTTGGTTCTCTTTGAACAGACTGGACTTTATTACATGAATTAATCTGCCTTATTTGGGCGGATGTAAAATCTCATTTGAGCTCCAAAGGCGACTAAACAAGCAGACTGCACTGCTGCAGTTTTCTCAAATACACCAGCAACAGACTGGTATTTATATAGTCCAGTACATTACCTAAAGTGATCATACCTCAATGAAATAGCCAATAAAGCCTTACAGAGGATGACACACATGTTGCTGGATGGCATAAGTAAGAGATGTATTAACCATAATAAACCATGATAAAAACTTCATCTGTGTGATTACCAATTCCTTTAGTATTATAATTGTGAAATGAAGCAACCTTATCTTCATAAAAACCTGATTGCTATTTAAAATATAGGTTTTTAAGACTGACGTCCATCTAGCGGTGTGCTAAATGATTAACAAACAACCAAGAAACATGCTCTGGTTCCTTATTGCTAAACTCATTAAAACTTTCCTATACTACATAATACATATACATGGAATGTCATAAATGTGACTGTGTTCCGACAACATTGTTATAGAATGCAAAACCAGGTTTACATTGTCATAGATGAATAACGATAGTTCAGTGGGTGAAATGGACTTACAGAGAAGTTCAAACCCCATAGACACCTCCTTTCTGGAAATCTCACAATTCTAAACTTCCATAAAATGGGTGAATTCAAACGAAGCACCGAATTGACCTCAACTCGGGGTGGTTGCCTTTGTTCTGTCCTGTATTTTTGTCGCGCCCCGAAATTGACATACAGACTAGTCCACTGATTCACTGGCCCAAGAACATGAATAAAGGTAGATGTAAGACACCAGTGTAGCTGTTTAGCCTACAGTTGGGTTTACTACTACAAGAATTACAAAGCAGGCAGTTACTCTATTGAAAATGAGCCAGGGCCACGGACGTAAATGCAGGGTTCCAGGCTGCACAGAGAAAGGGGAAATTTTTACTGTCTTCCCAAAGATCCAAAGACTCGAAAAGCATGGATTATTTATGCCTATCAGAAGATCTCTGTAAAGTTTGATGCTCAGCTGTTCATTTGCTCTAAGCATTTTACTGAAGAGAGCTTTCAAAATCTTGGACAGTTCAAAGCAGGATTTGCTGATCTTCTTTTAGTGAAACGAGGGGCTGTTGCGACCGTAAGGCATCACAATCTCAAGTTGTAAGTATTATTTTGTCTGATAGCAAAGCTAGCATATCTATGGTGACCAGATATGGGTTTCTGAAAAGGAGGACCGGACCAGGCATTTGAACAGAGCCAGCTGGGAAAGGGGCGACTGAACCCGACGCGGTGACGGTATGCTTCCGCCCGCCCGCCCGCCTTAACTTGCTTCGGGGGGAAACACGGGGGCGACGTGTGTCGTACGGACGTCTGGTCACCCTACCATTTTAACAGTTTGATGTTTCAATGTTGTTGTTATGATGCGTCTTTGTTCAGGAGCTTTGCTTGTTGTAAACCAACCAATCAGAGCACAGATCATCTAAATTTTATTTTTTTTTATTTTATTTTTTACATACTCTAATAATCACAGAGGGAAATTACTTCTCTGCATTTAACCCATCCTTGGGGAGCAGTGGGCTACCATTGTGTGGCGCCTGGGGTTAAGGGTGCTCAGGGACCCAGAGTGGCAGTCTGTGGGGTTAGAACTCACAATCTCAGGATTCAAAGCCCTATGCCCTAAACACTAGGCCGCCACTTCCTCAACTAGATATTCCATCATACCATATAAGGAAGAAACCTGTCATTAATTCTAGGACTTTAACAAGGCTTGCATTAAGGGCTCATAGAAGCAGCAAATATGTCACTTTCAGCCAACCAATGTTACACACCCTATTCAGAGACCTTAAGGACCAGCACCAAATACCCTATTTAATCATTCTATGACCCATTTAAGCCCCATTTACACTACCCTCCAAAAAAACAATCCGTGCCGGATTCGGACCGAACTTGGATCAATTAACAGTGCTGAGCTTCCTTCCTTATGAACTTTTACACACCATGCTTGCACGGTTCCTCACCTCCTAGTGGAAATCTACAGTACTACTACTCTCTAGAGGGAAACAAGCAAATCAACATGCCAGTGCCGGTAGCAGTCAAGAAGTTTGGTTATAATTGTGATATTTCATTGTTAGCGGAGAGTCAGGCGAAGAAGGCAGTCTTTGGTGAATTTCCTTGACAGAGTCGGCTTTTGGGAAGTGGATACAACAAACGATAGTCTAATCAGGACTCACTGATGCAGAGAACAACAACAGAGGTTGAAGTTCATCACACTGCTAAGCAGAATCATCTCTGGAAATCGTGTGGAACAGTGATGAAGAGCTTGTATTTTTATTTTTATGTCTGAAATTTCATGATTACTTATGGAGGTTGACTGTAAGGGGAGATGAGGAAATGCGGTCTTCTCATGAGCTCTTTGTTATCTACAGGCTGTGTGAGGTGCCAAGAGCATGTCTGGCATGGGTCCGGAAGTTCAGTTTTGTGTGGTACCTTGCATTTACACTCAACGTGAGGTTATCTCTGTTAGCGAGCTCGAACTGATCTTTACACGTTTTCAAAAGGGTAGCTTAAATGGGGCTTCAGCTGTCCATCAGCTGCAACCACTTCCTCCGTTTGGAAGCCCTGCTTTTTCATCAACTGTCTCAATCTGCTTAAAGTTACGTTGATGCTGTTTTTATACTCCTCCTCCAAAACACATGTCTTCAGCTATAGGTAAGGCATCTAGGGCTAACACCTTTGTTTCCTTTTGGTTACCATAACCAAAGATGGCTGTGGAACATGGCATCCTGTATTGGGTGCACTTCCGCCTTTGTATTCTTATGCTCTGTTCGAAAACCTAGGACACATTCCTTAGAAGGCTGTGATTCAAGGTCGCATTACGCCATAGCGCTGGCCGGGGTCTGGTCGGATTCCAAGAGTCCTGGTTATGCGGCCTTAAAAATGCGTCCTTCTTTTTGCCCCGATTTGAAGGACAGTCCGATGTATCCTCAGTATCCTTGGATATCCCAGTATTCAGGTTACTTGGCGCTAACAGTGGTGAAAATTGGAAGTTCAGTTTAATATAATAAGAAAAATGAATAGTTCCGCCTGGAGATTAATGAAGTAAATAGTCATGTTTTATTGGTTATTGAGTCAGGATATGTATGCGGTATGTTTGATTTATCCAAAGGTTTTTATCTGTTACTGTGTAAATGAGTTTGGCTGGCAATTTCATGGACAGACCCCAAATTAATTACCCGCTAAGTGACTATAAACCCGATAGTGGATTTATCTTTTATTGCCGTTTCTTGGCAGTCAATATGCTTAACTAAGTATTTTTGTTGTTGAATATTGAGATTTTCCTTAGATATATTTTTTATACATACATTGTTTAGATTTACTCTTTCTAACTCTTCCCTTTTATAGAATAGAATAGAAAAATCCCTCTATTGTGTCCCATAATGGGCAAATTACGCTTACAGCAGAAAAGGTAATTGAAAATAAGTCACACAAATGTGGACCTTTGAAAATATGTATAAGAATAACATAATAGGGAAGAGTTAAAAATATAAACAATAAAATACTGTAAAGTGTTTTAACAATATAAAACTGGGGAATAAATAACCAAATATGCAGCTATGGACATTTTACAGTAATGGATATATGAAAAATAGCAGCAACATCAGAGATGTTGCAGGAAACCGAAGCAAAGCAGCATGTTATTTAACTGACTGGGTGCATGTCTGTTTACATTTCTAATTTTATTATTTCCTGTTTCGGTGGTTTGAACACTTTTATTCCACTCTGGATTCTTGTGAATGCAGCGTAGTCTTTGTTTCACTTTACACAAAAAGTTTGGAAACCCCGGTTTTAGCTTTTTCCCTGCTTTGTGTGTCAACTTTCACGGTTGCTGAGAAACTGAGCATACGGCGTAAAAGTAAGCCGAAGAGGTAGACCTGTTTGAATTCCCAGCCAAAACTCTTTCGGTCTCACTTATTTTCAAGGACCTCCAAGAGATCCAGTCCATGTAGACCATACCTTGGAGGACGCAGCTCCAGGATTTTGAACAGAGCCTTAGAGTCCTCATTCTAAGCTATGGGAACGCACTTTTACCATACCGAGTATTGTTAAACTTTTGTAACTAACTTATTCAAACTGTTAAACAGCAGAATGTGTATTAATTAGGGAAATACTTGATACCTGCTAATAATAAAAAGGAAAAATTAATGACACACTAATCACTTTAATGAAATCTTCCTTCTAATGCTAGATCCAAGTATGCCAAAAGTACACCATAAAAAGGACTTGCAAAAAGCTGGAGCAAAGGGAGCAGTTTTCTATATATCTTTGTTTGGTCTCATTCACGAGTCCTCACAGTGATAAAATATGGCTCTATAATTTATGCCTTGATCTGATGTGTAAGAGCCCATTCTGATATGGTTTGAGTCCAAGTCAAGTAGTGTTGCTTGGCACATCCAAGCCACTCAACCATGCAGAGCACTCTGCATGGTTGAGTTTAGTGTATTAAACAAACAAATAACAGACATTTAAAAAAAGCAGCTATGTTGAGGTTTATTGATGATCGCTCTAGCAAAGGTCTTCATTAAGTGAAAGAAAAAATGTTGATCTATTTTGAATATGACGAGGTAATGTGAAAAAAGAAATGGCCAATCATGCACAATTTTTCCGATCCTCATATTGTATTTTCTCCAATTTTCATCATCAGTAAAATTCAGCAAAATAGTGACATTACCAAAAATCTTGGCCTATGGAGCGTATTTGTTGGCTATCATACTGGGGAGATTGGGTGCGGAGTGCTGGGGGCTGGGCTTGCGTGCAACTGCCGTGGAAATACGAGCGGGACGGGCATAAACTGCCTCGCTATTACAGATGCGGCCACCAGTATTTAACGCCTGGAAGCTAGTAGTAATTGCTCAAAAAGGTATAAAATCCGGCCTGTGCCATATTTGCCATCATAAAAATTTCTGTCATAAGACTATGTAAAATTTAACATAGCGACACGACTAAGAGATACGTGTTTTGGGAAATGCAATCTTGTCTTTCTAAGAAAATAAACTAAAGATGCAGAACACACACGGAAGCACTGGTAAAAGTCCAAAGAGTTTATTGTAAAGGCTCAAGCATATGAATCACAGTTCAGGCAGGGGACTGATTCGCTGGGGTATGTGCGGGAAAAGGGAGATGGCTGGATTTGAGCTTTCCAGCTCACTGCAGGGAAGCAACAGGGGAAATCCACATGGGAACTGCTTAGGGAAACTCCACAGAGGGAGTCTGAGCTTCCAGGTAGCATCCCGCGTAAACTTGCTTGGGTTAATCACCAGGGCAGATTAGCAGGTTAGCTTTCCTAGAAGCTTCAGGCTTGGGACTGGCAGGCTTCCTCTATGATGCAATCCTCCAGAGCTGCAGGTGCCAGAGACAGGTTGCCTTCAGGAGACAGTTCCCAAGAGCTTCACAGGGCGAGAACAGGTAACCTGTGACATCCAGAGCCTTCACGAGGAGACAGGCGGTTAAGCTCATCCAGAGCCTTCACGAGGATGAGGTGGTTAAGCTCATCCAGAGCTTTCACGAGGAGACAGGTGGTTAAGCTCATCCAGAGCTTTCACGAGGAGACAAGGGGGTTAAGCTCATCCAGAAGAGCTTTCACGAAGAAGACAGGAGGTTAAGCTCATCCAGAGCTTTCACGAAGGAGACAGGATTCCTGTGAGGCAGAGACAAGGAAGAATTAGAATCTGATCTCACAATAGAGATAACAAAGGATTCATCTGTAACAGAGGTTCAGGAAGCTAACCAACTAAGATCAACACTGCGGCGTGGAATCAAGGTCTGGCAGGCAGCTTAAAAAGGAGAGGTCTTCTAATGAGAGGATTAGGAACAGGTGTGCAGGAAAGTTCCAGCTCCAGAAGACCCACAGCGCATCCTGCTGGAGACAGAAGGTAATCTCCAGATCCCCACAGTAACTCCAAACCTAAGGGAAAAACAACAAAGAGAGTAGAGAGGATCCTCGGCGCCCTCTGGTGCAGAGCAGCCTTAGGATCCCAACAGAGCCTCAAGGGCGGATTCCAGACGCCCCCTGAAAAAGGATCCGAAAACAACAAAACAGCCCACTCAGGGTGGGCGGAGGGGGCACTAAGGTGAGGAGGGCCAGAGACAACAGAAAATAGAGTCCAGAAAACAAAAACAACCCACCCAGGGCGGGCGGAGGGGGCACTAGGGCGAGGAGGGCCAGAACCAACAGAAAAAGAGGTCCAACAAACAAAAAACAACCCACCCAGGGTGGGCGAAGGGGGAAACAGGCCAGGAGGGCAGAAACGGCAAAAACAGAGTCCAGAACAAAAAACGATCCACTTATGGTGGACGACAGCAAAAGAAAACCCAAAAGCTTTCTAACGGGCACAGTCTCTGGTGGCCGGCCAAGAGGGGCAGCGGAGGACACAGTCTCAGGTGGCGGCTACCTGCCGGAGGCGGCTGCAGGGACACAGTCTCAGGTGGCCTGCCCTGCCGTGGGGCCGGCTGCAGGACACAGTCTCAGGTGGCCTGCCGTGGGGCCGGCTGCAGGACACAGTCTCAGGTGGCCTGCCGTGGGGCCGGCTGCAGGACACAGTCTCAGGTGGCCTGCCGTGGGGCCGGCTGCAGGACACAGTCTCCAGGTGGCCTGCCGTGGGGCGGGCAGCAGGACACAGTCTCAGGTGGCTTGCCGTGGGGCGGCAGCAGGACACAGTCTCAGGTGACCTGCCGTGGGGCCGGCGCAGGACACAGTCTCAGGCGGAGGCGTGGTTGCTGCTCAGGAGGCTGACCGCTGTGATGAAGGTGGAGCAGTGTCTTAGGGGGACCACCGCCGGCGAAGAGGAGGAGCAAGGTTGGAGGTTCAGGAGGCCGAGGCAGCGGGGTCCCTAAGGCTGACACTCTGGGGGTCTGCCACGGGGTCACAGGAGCGGTGAAGATGATGCTCCGGGGTCTGCCGCGGGTGCGGAGGCCGAAGCTGACGCTCTGGAGGTCTGCCGCTGGCGGGCGAAGCGGGCAGCTCTGGAGGTCTCTGCCGGGGCCGGGGGGCGGCGAGCAGGCTATCAGAAGGATGACGCCCAGCTTCAGCAGGTACCCCCACCGGAGTACCCCGTCCCCTCCTCGGCAGCTCAGGAACAGTCTCAGAAACAGCGGCGCTCAGGAGGAGGCTCTGGAGGAGGCGCCGACTGCGCGGTCTGGTGGAGGCTCTGGGGAGGACCGTGCTCAGTGCGGCTCTGAAGGAGAGGCTCTGGGGAGACCATCGAGGTGCGGCTCTGGAGGAAGCTCTGGGAAGACCATCGGGGAGGGTGTGGCTCTGGAGGAGGCTCTGAAGAGGCCACCGACTGCGGCTCTTCAGAGGAGGAGCTTTCTGAAGAGGCCCGACACGACCGCGAGCTCTGGAGGAAGACACGCCCGAGGCCGGGCTCTGGAGGAGGCTCTGAAGAGAGGCATGACTGCGGTTCAGGAGGCAGGAGCCCGCACCGATTCGCGGCTCCGATCAGGAGGAGGAGGCCAGCCGATTGCGGCTCCCGATCAGGAACAGGGGAGCCCGCCGCCTCCCGACATCAGAAACAGGGGGAGCTCACTGCCGACACTCCCATCAGGAACAGGGGAGCCCGCGCGATTGCGGCTCCCGATCAGGGAAGGGAGGAGCCGCGGCGAAAACTCGATCAGAAACAGGGGAGCCCGCTTGCGTACTTCCGATCAGGGAACAGGGGAGCCGCCGATTGCGTTCCCGGATCAGGGGACAGGGAGCCCGGCCGGTGCGGCTCCCGGTCTGGAACAGGGGAGCCGCGGGAGTGCGCGCGCTCCCTGTCAGGAACAGGAGACCAACGCGGCAGTGGCTCCAACTCAGGAGGAACATGTGAACCCACCGACCGAGGATCCGTCTCAGGAGCAGGTGACACCACCGACTGTGGTTCACCCTCAGGAGCAGGAGGGACCACTGATTGCGGTACAGCCTCAGGAGCAGGAGGGACCACCGACTGTGGTTCCACCTCTGGAAACGAAGGGATCACCCATGGAGGCTCAAGTTCAGTCTCTGAGGTGGCTTGGGGCGTCGGTGGAGGGTCCCTGGTGATTAGAGGCCTTCGCTGAGGGACTCTTGGAGGCACACTTTCACCAACACAAAATTCTGAAGTTCTCTTAAATGTATGCTCAAGGGTCTCTGGACGGCACAGTGTAGGCTCAGGGGTCTCTGGACGGCACAGGGCTAACTCAGAGGTCTCTGGACGGCACAGGGCTAACTCAGGGGTCTCTGGACTGGACGGCACAGGGCTAACTCAGGGGTCTCTAGCCGGCTCAGAGCGTGCTTACGGCGACGCCGTCTCTTACATCGGGGGGTCTTAGAAGTTAAACTGACGGGTTCACTGATTGGATCTGGCGATAAATAAACCGGTTGAAACGTGAGGGTACCAGAATGAATAACATGATCAGAAGCTAAGGGATCAGGCACGGGGTCAGGTTTAAAACTATCCGGGTTAATTACTAGTTCAGGATCAGAATCTGGCTGGCGTGGAACTCTGACTGATGGACGTGAAACTGGTGGACTAATTTTGAGGTTTTTAACGGAGGAACTTAAATGGTGGTCAAGAACATGGGAACTAAGGCTAAACCGGCGCGGAGAGGAGTTGAAACTGGTTTGAGATGCTAGATCTAATCCTATGGCTAGTTCAATGAGGTCATCGAGGCTAGGTGGCTCGACGTAAAAGGAAAGCTCGGTTCTGACAGATTCATTAAGACCTAAGAGGAAAGCGGACTTGAGTGCAGACTCGTTCCAACCAGAAACGGCTGCTCTACCCAGGAACTCGGAAGTAAACTCAGCAACGGACCTATTACCCTGTTTAGTTTTCAAAAGGTTACCAGACACGGAGAACTTAGTGACCTGACTAAAAGTTTTTTCAAACTCCTGGGTGAAATTCTTAAATGTACAGCTTTCTCTAATATTTGGCGGAAATTTGGTCTCTGCCCATTCAAGGGCTTCACCAGAAAGAAAAGAAATAACAAAAGCTATCCTATCTTTATCAAAACGAAAGTTAGAAACGTGAAAACTAAAAAATAACCGACACTGAAATTGAAATCCCTTGAGCTTACTTGGGTTGCCAGAAAATCTCTCAGGAAAAGAAGGACCGGGTGACGAAAACGACGGGATGAGTTCTGACCAGAAAGGAGGGTTATTATCTTGACTGGGAGGTGACGGACGGAATTCCGGAAGTGACGAAACCGGAACCGGAAGTTGAACTGGCGCCATCTTGTGATTCCCACGAAGCCTGTGGGATCTTGAAACGTGTGTTTTCTTAAAGTCAAACTGGGATTTTAACTCACGGAGGGACTGTGTGTGATCAGGAGTCAGAGCATCCTGTTTCTCAGCTCTTCGACGGAGGTGATCTGCTGGGCTTAGTGTTTGGCCGCAGTGTTCTGTCATGATGGGTGTTACAGAGAGTAAGCCCAAGATGCAGAACACACACGGAAGCACTGGTAAAAGTCCAAAGAGTTTATTAAAGGCTCAAGCATATGAATCACAGTTCAGGCAGGGGACTGATTCGCTGGGGTCTGTGCGGGAAAAGGGAGATGGCTGGATTTGAGCTTCCAGCTCACTGCAGGGAAACAACAGGGGAAATCCACATGGGAACATCTTAGGGAAACTCCTCAGGGGAGTCTTCAGGTTTCATCCATGTAGGAATCTTGGGTTGGCTCACCAGGGCAGATTAGCAGGTTAGCTTTCCTAGAGCTTCAGGCTTGGGACTGGCTTCCTGTGATGCAACTCTCCCAGAGCTGCAGGCCAGAGACAGGTTGCCTGAGAGACAGTTCTTTCCAGAGCTTCACAAGGAAACAGGAGGTTCTGCTCATCCAGAGCCTTCACACGAGGAGACAGGTGGTTAAGCTCATCCAGAGCCTTCACGAGGAGACAGGTGATTAAGCTCATCCAGAGCCACGAGGAAGAGACAGGAGCTTAAGCTTATCCAGAGCTTTCACGAGGAGACAGGGGGTTAAGCTCATCCAGAGCTTCTCAAGAAGAGACAGGAGGTTAAGCTCATCCAGAGCTTTCACGAAGAGAAGCAATGCAGACAGTGAGCTACAACCGTAGTTTCCACAAAACGAGTGTCCTATCGCGCTGGGAGAATTACATTGGATCCTATGCAGAGCTCACTCCTCCGCAAATGCTTATGCAAATGCTGCAAGTTGCAACACCATAAAAATAATCAGAGAGAAATATAAAAATGCGTCACCAAGGAGAGGTGGATTATTATCAAATTAATTTCATGAGTATCTCATCTCATGATGTATCTAATACCATATTTATTGGATTAGAAAATAATCCTTTTTTGAGGATTTTCCCAAAGCCTAAATAACAAATGGCACCTCTATTTTATTATTAGAATCAGTATAACATGAGCAATGACTACACTATAGAATCTATGGTGTAGATCATTGTAGTGCCACCAAACTTATAGGAGGCATAGATAACCTCATCTGGATCATACTACAACTCCTACTTTGAGAAAATGTGCCAGACCTGTATTTTTGAAGATTTTTTCATTGTTATCATAAGCATATCATAGCCAATAATTACACAATAGATTATTGTAGTACCACCAAACTTGTAGGACACATCTTACTTTAGGAAAATGTGCTAAACTCTCTATTTCTTTAGATTTTTTCATTGTTATTATAAGCAGGCCAGTTGTGCAATCTCTGCAACAGGAACCACAGGACTGACTGTTGTGTGCAATGTACAAAGTATACCTGTCGCAAATGCAGGAAGGACTAACCTTGCGTTTGTGGAAACTGCTAAATGGGACAATTGTAGCTTCATATGCAGTGCTTTGCCTTGGGTGAAATAAATGTTACTCCAATACTGAAATCATACTTTTTGTCATTTATTTTCTAAGCTGAATTGTTGAATGACATGAAAAGGCGAGACAAGACAAATTGCAATTATTCTCTAAGTTGTTCTTTCTTTCACATAGTGAGCTTTGCAATATAAATGAGTCTCTTGGTAAATGGACAATACAAATAGGCTCTGCCTTGACTTGTTGGAAAAGCATGGTTATGACATGTTCTCAGCTCAGAACTAGGACCCGTATGATATCTGATTGTTCAATAGATTTGCCTAAGTAAAAGATTTAAATATGTCTTATCAATATATTCCTGCAAAAAGGTCTGATGTTGCAGGGGAGGTAAGGAAAAGTGCTTGGAACAAGCTCTTGCTCCAATAGGAAAATCTCCTGATGGCAGGTAGTGATGAATCGATGCGGGACACATCGAGCAAAGGTGAACTGGTTTCTAGACATTCTCTCGGTTCGGCAGAATCCGTACAGCGAGCATAAATCCCGATATTTTGCAGCCACGAGCACTAGTATTTTACACTTTGGGCGTAATACTGGTTGATAAGCGTGCTTCATATTGTAATATGTTTCCTGGTTGTATAGCAACAAGTTAAGCAAGGATTTG
Organism: Cyprinodon brontotheroides; assembly: GCA_018398635.1. NCBI lineage: Eukaryota > Metazoa > Chordata > Actinopteri > Cyprinodontiformes > Cyprinodontidae > Cyprinodon > Cyprinodon brontotheroides. The sequence goes on along the minus strand of JAGKQL010003050.1, from coordinate 8,386 downwards.
GTCTTAAAAGCAGCAAACAAACAATGCCAGCATTCTCCCGTTCCACGCAGAGTCAGGCATCAAGTACCAACTCTTCTACCTTCAAATTTCTAATCATGAGGGAGATTGTCAGTGTTATTACTGTATAATACAACAGTGAATTATCAAACTATACTGTCTCTTTTTATTCCAGTTGTTACAATTTCTATTACAGATGTATAAAGTAAAAATATGGAGATATTACACAAACATGTAGTAGTCTGTAGTTTAGAGTTGCTACTCAAATGATAATCTAGTCATCTTTATGGCCCTTTTTTTGAGCAGCTCATAACTTAAATGTAGATTTGGAATCATTTTTTTTTTTACACATGAAAACTGTCATACACATAATCTAGAAGAAACCCATGAATTTCTATCTTTCTACACCTGGGGTCTTAACATGGGTAACTTTAAATAGGAGGGATCCTATAATTTTGTTGTACTTTAAGACAAAAGCTAAATAGTGAAACAAAGGACATATTTGCAATGCACTGCTTCTTTTTTCTATCTCAGCTTCTGCATATCTCCTTGGCGACCCCAGTCAGCCTCGGCAGATGGCGCTCACGCACTGACGCCTGGTTCTGCTGGAGGTGTGAGGGGATTGCCTTGAGTCAATAAGTCGATGCAATCAAATGGTTTTTCACTTACCTTGAACAGCGTTGTGAATCCAATTTGACTGTAAAGACCTGGTTGAATTGTTCTCTGTAAGAGTGCCTTGAGTTGACATGTTGTGAATTAGCGCTATATAGATAAACAAAATTTAATTTAATCTACAAGGGTTGTAGGCATAGCAGGTTCATAGTAAGAGTTAAAACAAAAAAATTAAGAATGTATTAAACATAAGATTGTATCTGTAGTCGTGCAAGATCCTAATGTTTCCAGAATCGACTCAGAACTGCTGGCCGCAGCCATCTTTTGAGCCTCACAGCGTTGTAAATCCAGTAGTTCAAATCTCACGGTATAAACTCTTGTGGTAATCTACACCCATCCATAAAACTAGTGCAAAAACACCATAAGAATAATGGGCTACTTCCTCCCCTCTTTAGATCATTTTTTTTTTTTATTTATTCCTTTTATTTAATGGAAAAGTCCCATTGAGATTAACAATCTCTTTTTCAAGGGAGTCCTGGCCAAGACAGCGGCAAAAGATTACATTACAATTTACATTACAGTTTACAATTACATCTATCTATAATTAGAAATTCATAAAACAGTTACAAACCATAGATCTCATTTCCAAACCTTTGAGCAATCGTTTAAAATGTCAGATTGGAATCAAATCCTTCAACTTCCAGTCTTTCTGAAGATTGTTCCATGCTGTGGGGGCAGAGTACTGAAAAGCTGTCTTTCCCGCTTTAGTGCGGACACTAGGTACAGACGGAAGCAAAGAATCTTGAGAATGTAGAGAATACAATCCAGCCGCTCTTGGTTCAATGTAGTCACAGAGGTATGAGGGGAGCAGACGCAGAATACCCTTATAAATCATCATATACCAGTGAGTGAGTCTACGAGTCTCTAATGCTGGCCAGCCCACATGTATGTAAAGTTCACAGTGGTGTGTGCGAGGCATGGTAAACTGAGTCTAACATTTTTAGAACTTGATCTGGGGCATTGATATAGATTGGGTCACTATAATCCAGATTGGTTAAAAAATGTTGCAGCTACCAGTCTCTTCTTCGAATTAAAAGAGAAACAAAGCCTATTCTAAAGAAGAAGCCAATTTTCAGTCTGAGTTTCTTGATCAATTGTTCAACATGAATGAGGTTTAAAATTTAGACTTTCATCAATTAAAATTCCTAAATATTTAAAAGATTTAACCCTTTCTATCTCTGACCCATCCAAGGTGATAAGAGGATAGCTATTTTGCAATTTTGTCCCTTTTATTTGAAAATAACATAATTTTAGTTTTATTTGAATTAATGCCCGTCCCTGTGGCATGGTAAATACAAGACCATTAATGGTTAAGGAGGGAGGGTTCTGCTGTGTCATAACTTAAGGCCTAAGTGTAAGTGTTTGAAATGTTTTGGAATACGTTTTGAACAACTGAAACTAATGGGTTTCCTAATACAGAATACTAAAGATGCTGGGATGAAGGGTGGCGCCTTTTTAAGCGGTTAAACACTAAGTCACCCTCCACATTAGCAGAATGCAGAATGACTCAGATTGGACCGCCTCAGAGTCCTCAGCTTCTAGAGCTTATTCAGATCAGGTAAGGTTACTTAGGTAAGTTCACAGGTTTAGGTGTGTGTTTTTCAGGAGTGTCTTCTTCAAGCACTTTAAACCACAGAACCACAATAACAACCACACTCTGGAATTCATCCTGCTTGCCTTAAGGTGTCTTCAGAACTCTAACTGACCGGATGTGCTGTTTGCTCTTTTTGTGAAATTCTGTA
>JAGKQL010003049.1:0-26840 GCA_018398635.1 Cyprinodon brontotheroides | reverse complement strand
CTATTTATTTGCTTCATTAATATGTATGCTACTCATTTGATATAAAACCTTTGAAGACGACCACTAAACCAGACAAGAAACTTCTTTGGTATAGAAAAGAATATTTGCAGCTTTTACAGTTTCCTGTTCTCATAAGACTAACTGAATCACAGATCAAGTGTGACAAAAAGTGTGCAGGGGACACAGTAAGTCACAAAGAGAACTTTTCACCCTGCCAAACATTAGACTTAAAGTTAATTAGTCAAAGAGAAGTAGCAAACTGACAGCAATTAAAATAAATCAAAATTATGGTGGTTTGCTTCAGAGCACTTTATGGAAATAATATTTTAAGATAAATTTAACACTTTAACTGGTTCAGGGGTCAATTAACTGTCAAGGCTCAGAACGGAGGACCCGAGGTTCAGGCAGACAGACAATTTATTTAAAAACTGATCTGCAGTAGCTTGCGCTTGGGGCGTCTAGGACAGGAACCCGTTCAGTCTGTGCCTGGAAGGCATGGTTGATTCGAAGACACCAATATGCCAATATGTCCAAGGTTTTGTTAGTTTTGGAGGGACCCATATGCTGAGGCAGAGGCTGAGGAGATTTCTTGGGATTTAATGGGGCAAAACATCAACAAAGGCAGGAATCAAAAATCCCAACTAATAATAAAAGCAAACCAGAACTATGGAAATATCTGGAAACCAAACGAGCCGGGAGGCGAGGAAGGTGGACAACAGCATGGGAGGACAGCAAAAACAAGGAACCAACAAGGGTGACAGCAGAGGCATAAATAGCTGATTGAGACAAAGGAAGGGCTAACGAGCTGACAAGGAGCAGGTGTGAGAGGAGACAACGAGGGGACCCAAGGGGAAAGGAACACACACACACACAGAAAAAGAGGACAACAGAAAAACATGAGAACTAACATAAATCTAGAAATTACAACAAAACTGGAATTAAACCAATAAAACTAGAAAACAAGGAGCAAAGTAAAGTACAACAGAACCAAGACCATGACGTATGAACCTCTAAATCCAACCTTTTCATTTGCAGTCTGAATGGTCTAATTCTAAAATACTTTCAGCCCAGTAAAAACCTGATTTAGTAGCACTTCCAAATCTCGGAGGAAGTTCGAGTCTCCCTGATATGCGATGGTTGTTCCTGCGGATGCCCATGAGTGGGATAAATTGTATCTTAGACTATGCAAGTTTTTTTTAATGCAAGCGAGAGCGTGCAGGCAATAAAATAATTCTTGCATCATGTGCGGATTAGATTTACTTTGATTGCGCTGACACAACAAGAGAGAGCGGATGTGGGAGCAGGTTGCCCTTGAAACCTGTGCGTATAAAATATAAGACTGATTTTACAGCAGAATATACTAAAGTATAACCATGTCTAGTGAAGGTGACAAATGATGAAGTGCGTACATATGTATGGAGCAAGGTGCGGGTCGGTTGTCTTCGGTGGGGAAGGGGGTTATGGGGGATTCGATAAGCTTCTCCCTGAAATGAGTTTGTAGAACTTGGGATGTCTGTGAATGGTTATATATTTTTGGTTCATTGCCAGGGCTCCCAATGCCCAACAGAGACTTATCTACAGCATCAAAATCAGTAGTTGTGTTTCCATTACTAATGTGTGCAAAACTATGTCTATATTCTTCTAATTTCAAAAATACAAATTTTCTCAATTGCAGTATTTCCATTAAATAAGAAATACAATTAAAATTGCATGAATATACATGTGTTCATCCCATAACTGTCGGAGGATGTAAACACATGAGATAAATCCATATTTCAGTGCTCATCTCACTCATCATAGCAAACTAAACATAAAAAAATACTCCTCATTCCAAATATGCTGTGTCATCATCCTTTAACTACTTCTGGTCTTCCTCTTCAATTTTTCTTACAAGGCAGTAATGTCCAGTTGCAGATGGCTTGTTTCCATAGCTTGTTTGTGAAATGTAATAATTTCGATAGAACCAAAGGAAGAAAAAAAAAACACATTAATGTGTAAAAACTTTGAATCAAAAAATTAAATTTTTTTTAAATTACATATAAGTTCAGATAAAAAACAATTTAGCATCAAGATCTACTGTGAACGCACTCTTGATACTTTCAGTAACTTTGAGTCCTGATTGAATGGAAATCCTTTACTTGCTTAATCTTTATCCTTTTTTGTTTCCTGTTAAATAGAAGAACTGAAGATCTTTGCAGGAATTCATTTGATGGCTGTAGCTATGATAAAATCATGAGGAATAATCTTTGAAAAAAGCACTGCTTTGTAATCTTTAATGATGGATTAAACACTGTATACAGTATGTGTGTTGTATTATTCCACTGCAACCGGAACATTTATGTACGAGCAAAGAGCACCCTCTGCAAGAATAATTCAATGTTATGTTTTTATCAGTGTTCTCATGATCAGGTTTAAATTTCTGTAAAACAGCATGCTGTAATATTACAAGTGCTGTATCAGTTTCAATTAATAAGCTTGAATCTCAGCTCAAAATAAAGCAAATAATGTACTCTAGTATTCCTTTGCATTACTATGTAAGCAGCTAACATCTGCTTCAAAGCATTGCTTTGGCTGTTGCAGAAGCACCTGCAGGAGGTTTTATGGCACTCTGCCAAACACAGTGCCATGTGCATTTGTGTGTAATTTCACCACCATATGGATTTAGGATGAGTGGGTGGATGGATAAATGGACAAGAGATGAGGGTGTACAACCTGGACTGGTCAACATTACAGAGCAACAAGAGACAAACATTATGCACATACACACACTAATATCTAGAGAACAATTAAGAGACAAACTGACCCAAAAACATGTTTCTACTTTTGGGAGGAAGAAGAGAAGTCATGCATGCACAGAAAAATAAACAGCCTCCATGAATATAGACTCTGGGGTAGGATTCAAACCCAGAACCTTCTACCAATATATTTATCTTATTTTCACACATGTACACCTCCAAAAGACACCTATTGCTCTCGGCATCGTCTTTTAAACCCTGTCTGTATTTATGCAAGAAATAGCTTCTTTGCCGTACTTAAACAGTTATACGCAGCTGTGCAACTTATTTTCTGAACAAACATGGTTCAGTCCCTTGAGATATGTTTGTCTCAGAGGAATATTGTGGTAATAACAGGAAGGAAAGAACAACGGTTGAACACCTTATTGAATGACAAATCGGTGTTTTACAAAGAATTACCTGACAAATTGGGGGAAAATGCAATAGGTTTTATTTTGAAGCTTTACTTTCAGATTCAACAATATTTTTTAATTATTTATTTCAAACAGGTAATACATAAGTAAAAACACAAAGAGAGAAAAAAAGACAACTTTGCCAGCTGACATGCACGATTTGTTCAAAAAGTATTTGGTAGGGAAAACTAACCTGACTCCGCCAGATGGATTTGCTCCGCATGTCCATCTGGAAACCTTCCGTTGAAGTAATTTTGGGAAGGGGCGAAAATACTGGTTAGCTGATTGGCCTATGTTGGTGATAGACGGGCCAAATAAACCAATCAGATCAACGAGGCATATGACGTACTAACAGAGCAACAACGAAAACACAACCACAAGCCAGGCTACTCTTGCCAAAACCAGTCGGGAGAAGAGCAAAAACATATTTTCCTCTGAGAAAAGCCTCCAGAGCAGTGTTTTGCTCTTCTTTCAGTGAAGAAATACCCTGTAATTCCAATAAAACTTACTCGATAGCCATGCTAACGCTAGTTTCATTAGCTGAAGCCGCCAGGTTCTTTAGACTGAACTGTTGCGCTTCTCGTTGCGTCACACCTCAACCCGCCTCAAAGCCAACGCTGATTGGACGTTCGTTTGGTGACAAGCTCCAAATTTTCTTTAACGGAGAGTCTCCAGACTGATTAGCGAGTGAAATCTTGAAAGCTCGCGAGATCAGGATGGTCTCACGAGGCTAAGGGGAAACAGGATCTTACAATTTCGTGCCCCTCTTAAACACATCAACATCCATCCATCCTATTTCCGTTACACTTATCCCTTCTGTGCTCACGAGGAGTCTGGTGCCTATGGGTGAAAACACATCAATATACAAAAAATTTTATCTCTACACCAAAGAAACCCTTATTTAACCTGGAGAGACATACACAAAGAAAAGCTGCAATTTTTTTTTTCTTTCTATTAAAGAGGGATGATACAGTTTTTAATTTAAAAAGGTTATTTCAAAGTATTATGTTATAGAAGCTTCTTCTTCAGAACTAAAGAAAACACTTAACAAGATTCTGACATGTTCAAATAGTCATTCATAAAATTAGGAAAACATGACTGTGAATGAAGAACATCTTCAGCATCACAATCATGAATTCACTGAGTCATTTGTCTAGGTGAGCAATTTATATACCAGCCGTTTATATTAATGATTACCATGTAAGTGAGACTCATTAATAACTTTGGTTGCTGGCTACTTTAACACGAATTGAAACTTAGCTGTCTAACAGCTAGAATAGAATGAGATGATAGCGATCACTTTAGTCAGAAATGTATTGTTTATGCCTTATGCACACTTTGTTATTCTGCAAATGGAAAATGTCATCAAGCTAACAGTTCAGTGTGGATACCTACCCCCAGCAGTGTTTGTACACACAAACCCACACCCACACACATAGACACTCCACATCTGACTTCACTGGGACTTACTGTGGGAATACAGCAGCTAAATTAGCATAACAAATTAATATCCAAGCCTTTTCACTGCCAGCACAGCCTCATAGCAACAAAGCTTAGGGAAACCAATTCTAACCCCCTGCTATAATTACAGAAATACAGAAAACTGACTTCTGAACAAAGCTTTATTAATCTTGGTATGGATTTAAGCCACAGGTGAAATGGATAATATATATAATTGCAAGAATATCAGAACAGCTTCAAGTACAGAAATCAATTTAAAACCTGAGGTCTTTTTTTTTTCTATGAGAGGACTTTCTCTGATTGATTGACATGCCAGGTCTAGCCGCAAAAGACCAGATTTATTTGTGTTTTTGGTAAAGAAATGATGCAAGGAGCCAAACTGGACTACATGTTTTTTTTTTTTAGGCTAGAAGGCAAACTAGTCAGATAACACAATCTGCATGTGGAAAATGAAGGCACTTGTCATGAAAAATGTAGGAATAGGTATGCTCAACTATCAATGCTAAAATGTTGGCTCAGGATTTTGGAGTTCCTTTGTTAATATTTTTAATGTTGACCCCATTAAAAGGTGAAGGATTGAGCGCTAGAGGCTACTAATTGATGTATTTGGATTGAGCCTCAGTCTAAATTGAATCCGTCTGTTCTTCTTACAGTAACCCCAAACAAGAATTCACCAATGATTATATGAGAACACATTGAAGTGGAATGGCTAGATGAAGTACCAACGTTTCTCAAAGTTAAATTATAAATGATACAATGTAACCAATATGCAACTGATGAATCATAAAGGTATCTAATGTTTAGATTTTGTAGAATAAAAAGAAGGTTAAAATCATTCTTTCTCAGGTGGCATTACAAGGCTATATGGGCCAAACTAATCAGTCTATTGGAATATTTTCCTGTGTCCGTAATGGATACGGCAGCTGCTGGTTCATCTGAAGATTTCGCCTTTGTTCCCTAATGAAACCTGAGTCAGACCTGGAAACAAGGCCCACAGTCAGATTTTTGCTATGAGGTGGCAAGAAAGTTTACTTTGATGTTGTGGTGCTTTCTCTTTTTTAATCATCCTAATACCCTTCCTGCTAGACAGAGATGAGTTAACAAACATTGCTGATCTTCTGCAGTGGCTTATTTTTCCTTAAGCCATTTAGTTTTTTGTTATGTTTTCTTCTTAACCGGCTGTGTGCACAAACATTAGTGATTTGTAGAAAGCTGGTACAGTCTCTGTGTTTGTAATTGGTGTTTTTTTTTTTTGTTTTCATGGGGCTGGGGGTATCTGCATGTGAAATGTGCTCTGCATTTCATCAGGTAGATTATCTTACTCTTTTATTTTGAAAATGAAAGTGAATACATCAAAGCTTACATGAACAGAGCAATGTTTGGTGGTCATATAATAATAATCACAGAACTGGAAAGGATATCATATTTTCACCCCAGCAATGTAAATTTTACTTTTATGTTCAGGATCAGGCTGTTTTTCTCCAGATTTACTACCTTATGTGGCAAATGTATTAAATATAACTTAACTATTTAAAAAAATATCCTTAATCAGATTAGAGATATTAATACCAACACTTCCCCTGACATAAGATTAAGGGAAGTACTAGAAATAGTTTTAATTTTGAGAAAGATACACAGATTATTTCACACCAATTAGCAGAAGATGTGATTTAATGATAAAAACTGAAAATTGTTAGAAAAACAAAAGGAAAAACTTACCTGGAGGAAAGTGAGGACTCCATTAATACTGCTACAAAACACTTGTAATAAAAGACAAGAAAATTACACAAAACCAAAACACAAAATACACACAAGAGTACATAGCAAACCACAATTGAGTACAACCATATGGCTCACCACTGCCTCCCAGTTTGGTGTTGCTATCAAGTGAAGAACAAAAGGAAATAGCGGAAAAACACACTACAATAAGATAAAAATCTAAATAAAGGAGTAAAATATTCAAAGCTTCAAGCTGAAAATCTCTTTCTAATTCAGACTGCCTTCCCTCAGTCCAAAACAAGTGGGAGTGCACACACAGCCAACAGAAAATTCTGCAAGACCAGAGGGAGGTAGGGGATCCTGAAACGACCGTGGTTGATAGGACACTGAAAGACAGGTTATATATTGAACAGAATTGCAAGCAGCATTACTAAGGTTTTATTTGCTATTTATTTTTGCATGAGCTATGTCTTTTGTAAAGTGATGGAGCTCATTACAGAGACACTTATAAAATGATAAATCCTTAAAAATGTTAAGCAAAGATGGATGTTATTGGCTAAACCATGTGCTGGCAGGCCCTACTTAAAAAGGCAACAGACGAAAAGGGTTGTTTCTTGCAATGCAATTATGAGTCTTATATCAGTCTTAAACATATTTGGTCTTCAGTTATTATTATATCAAAAATATGAAAAATTTACAAAAAAATGTGTGCAATGAGATCCACTTTCCATGATTACATTTAATGTTGCATCCACTTTTTAAAACGCTTAAAAAAAATGTTTTTCGTTACTGCTAATTAAAATGATCGAGCAAATCAGTGCCATTTCAATCTGAAAACTCAACGAAAAACAAAGAGAAAAGAAAATTAGAGAAATTTATTGATACAATTATTTTTTGTCTTTTGGCCAGACCTGCAGGAAACATAGCGCTTTTAATTTTGATAGATATGCATGAACAGGGGTAAAGAACAGGGCTGTTTCCCTCAGGCCTGAAACTGGTGGTGGAGTGGAGATAGGTGAAGCGCTGGTCCCTGTAGACTGCTGGTTAGTGAGACGGTATGCTGAGCTTTATGGGGAGATCCAGTGACTGTGTGAGCTGATACTAGAGCTCACCAGGGGACCTGAGGATGGAGACGCTGAGAGAACCTGTCCATGATGAGCAAAGCAGAAGCTTACAATAAAGAGGAAAACTCCCCGTTGGGAAGAAAACCTCTGGAAGAAACCAGGCTCAACATGGGCTGCCTCTGCCCGAACATTTTGGGTGAGACAGGGAACACATTAGAGTCTGAGAGGAATGACACTCTGATGAAGCTTTAGCTAAGATGGTGGAGGATATAGATCATCTGAATGAAGTCACGCAGCACATTCGCCATTTGCCCACAGGAGCAGACAAGAGCAGATCGAGACCTTTTTAAGAGGATCTTTGATGCTGATTGGCTTCATGGAGGTGTGGTTTAAAGTTGATTTGGCTGTGTCCATGCAGATGTAGGAAAGGAATAAGTTTCCTCAGTTAAAGTTCCAAATTTGGCTCCATTTATTAGATGGTTTTTGTGTTTCTTTAGATATTAGCCAGTCCATGGTGACCCTGAAGCCGTCCCTCCGCTGCTTTGTCGGAGTTGGATGCTTGACTATTGGGACTCTCAACTTGCCTTCACGCCTGATGGATTCCCGGAACCCGATCTGTCTATTCCTTGACTGAACTGTAGAAGCAGGTAAGTGACTCAATATAATACCATCTTCTGTTCAGATGATCATGGATACTTTACCCGCGCCTACCGTCAGAATCAGAGATGGGATGCCTCACCTGCAGTCATTGTTCCACAGCAGCATGTGTATGTTCCATCTGTTTATGTTTAAATAAAACATTTTGAACTTTCCTGCTGGCTGTCTCACCTTGAATACTGGGTCCATCTGTCCCGCTTTGACAGTTCCTAAGCTTCTGCTCACATTCACTTCTTACAGTGTCTTGTAAATGAAATAAAAAGTCCTTTTACTGTTTAACTGTCTTTGTTTGTACCTCCTTGAAGCAAGTAAAACCCAAACAATTAGGGTCAATTAAATAGGAAAGCCGTTTCCGCTTCATGGAGGAACTCATAAGTCTATGGCTGAATCCCCCAAACCGCCCCCAAACAGCTCCCCTGAGGTCTACCACTCTGTTTATGCGTTCTACATGGGAGGGTCTGCCACATTAAGCTATTGAGTAATGTGAGTGGGATATTGTATGCTTAATAGTGAGCCTTCACCAGTGCAGGCTTACTGAATTTGACAGTGGGAGTAAAGGCAAAACCAATGGCGGAGGAATCGCGGCATTCAAATGAAAATTCCACTGGTTTGCCTGCATCTTTGTCACATTGAAAAACTAAAGTTTGGAATGTCCCTTGAAATAGTTTTATTTGACTGCATATTCATCTTAAAGAAATGTGTGCCATGTCAACCTGTGCCATAGAGCCGGGCGCCACTGTGTTGGTATGGAAATGACTGCTTTCCCTTTCGCTTCGAGAGAGGCTGCCCCATTCTTGTTTATACCCCTAACATACAATATAGGCGATTCTACAGCTGTGTGACAGTGACTTCATTTGGGTGTGACACTTGGTAGTTAAGGGTTAGTGCTTAGGGGTTTGGTTTACAGCCATGGAGTTCTGATGATATACCAGCTGACACAGCTAAATAGGGAGCTGGACCCTAATCACCCCCTTATCTACACATTCCCAGACTCCCAAGGTACAAATCTAACTGTCTGAATACACTGTAAAGGCAACAACAAATTTAAACGGCAACAACAGCAGGTAAATGGGTGGTAAAAGTAAGCCTTCAAAGCAACAGGTACCTTAGTAACACCCCAAGTATATACATAATGAGTGCCCCTTCCGCTCTCTTTAGATTATTGACAGCTAAGCACCCTACACTTTGTGCTGCTAACATCATCTCAAAGTTGCACCAAGTTAAGTTGACCCCTTCTTGGCTATAGAACTAGCTTTTAACGGAAGATATATCAAAGTAAATCAAAAGATGGTAGGAGCTGAACACCCGGGTCTAAACTGCATAAACTGTGCTCTGGAATGTAGCTTTATGGCTTCTAGACCAGGTGGCAAAATAAAAGAGGAAGAAGCAGATGGGTTTAAGATCTGTTCAAAGAAAAGGAGAAATGAAAAAGACGGAAAAGAGGTAGAAATTGGTCGCACCAGAGTGGCAAGAAGGCTAAGCAAAAAGACAAAAACATATACAAGTCCCAAAAAGCAAAATGCAGAGAGCAAGAAAACGGAAAGAGGTTTATAAAGTTGAGCTGAGTTTAAACAAGAAGGAGGAAATTTCCATCTGATTAAAACTAAGCAAAGCAGTTGAGGGGGAAAATTAGAAGAGCCATGCGTACCCAGGGCTAATGAGCAACAGAAAAATATGAATTCATGCAGTAAGCTTAACAACAGGAAATGATTTTCTTAAAATGACAAATCTCTTAGGTAAAAGGATTGAAGCTTACATGCTCAGTCCACCTGCAAGATTAAGAGGAGTAATTTTTCAAGAATACCTAATGATATGAAAATTGGTGATGTCAAACAGGAAATTAAGACAGGAAGGGTAACTGAAAACAATAAGGATGAATCCCCAAAAATTGAGTTTGATAAAGATACAATAGAAATAATTATGCATTTGAAAAATGTTCAAGAAGAAAATGTAGGGTTAGAAAAATATGATTTTATTAGTCAAAAGAATGGGACATGTAGCAAAAGGAGTGCAAAGGGAAACCATGGTGTGCCAGATATGGATTTTCACAAAATGGAAAAGTGTGACATAAGGATGCTAAAAGTAAATGCTGTAATTGTGGATGAGATCATAGTGCAGCATGTGGTGGATGCTACTTTGCACGCAGTGAAATGCAAATCATATGTCTGAAAGCGACAGATCTGATTATGTTTCTCTGAGAGGCAAGGACACAGGAGCAGCCCCAGAGAGGAAAAAATTGAAAAGACTGAAAATGCCCAGAACATAGTTAGCTGCACCTGACATCTGTTACCTTGCATAAAGTAAAATCCTCAAAGGGAAAAAAAGCGAAGATCAGTGGGGACTGTCCACAAAGTCATTCAGAAAGTTACACCTGTGTGTATAAACCGATATGAGGTAAATCCATTTTCCATTTAGCACAATTATTTAAGAATTTTATTTAACAAAGGTGAATTCAGATGGACAAGATGTGTCTCCTCAATAAAGCTAAATGGCAAGATTTTAAAAACAAGCAGTGTAAAGAAAAAGACCCTTCTTAACATTAACAGGAAATAATGTATAGACCAGGAGGAAAGTTAAACGAAGGAATAAAATAACAGAGAGGGTTTTTATACTCTGAGGTCTCAAAAGATTTGAAAAAAAAAGAATGAAAAAGAGACATGTGGATCTAAAGAACAACTAAGGAGCTAGAGAAAGCCAAAGATACACAAAAGAGAACCATATACTACAGTGGGAACCCAGAGCTCTAACTGCAAATGGACAAAAACCTCAGAAATATGTGTGTGAATGAATTAGCCAATAGTTCTACATCTTATTTGTGTTCAAAAATCTACACATAAATCCAGCGCTAGATTTTAAAAATTACTGACATATGGGCAATCAGGAAAGATAGAATAATAGTGGAGGAGGGCGGCACTTTTATTCAAACTAGATTGGCATAAAAAGGAAATTATATCCTGCCCCAGAGACAGACAGGCTTAATCTGTCCAGGATATACCGGCCTTTTGCTCATAGACTGAAGGGAGAGAGTAACCGGCCCCAACTTGACCCTGATGAGTTAGTGGGAGAAGATTTTATGGAAACTAAATCATATCCCGTAAATTATGAGTGTATTAGTGTAGAAATATTGAACTTAGAACGGATTTCGGAAATATGCATCATAAGACTGATATACAAATATTATCACCCCTAAAATATTTTTGGAGGTGATGCATTCAGAACATCAACAAGAAGAGAGGTTTGGTGAGGTTATTTCAATGCACATAATAGCCTCTGTGGAAGCTGAAAGAGAGACAGTAATGGTAGAGTATTGGAAGGTAATAATGGATAAAGGATCATTGGGGTTCCTTAACAATGGGCAAGGAATAAGAACTGACATACAAATAGGTGTCATTCCTTGATCTCACATCATATTCTGTTTCGACTGTTAGTTCATAAGAGTGTACATTAGGAAGTAACCAATTTCCATTTAGCGCAATTATTAAGATTTTTTATTTAACAAAGGTGAATTCAAATGGACAAGGTGGTGCTTTAATAAGACTAAATGGCAAGATTTGAAAACAATCAATGAAAAGAAAAGATTTTTCCTGACATTAAAAGGAAATCATTTTGAATGCAATAAACAGATCATGGAACAAAATTAATGCTGCAGAGCTTAAGATGCCAAAAACAAAAAATAAAAGAAAGGCAAAAATTATACCCTGATGAAATGATAACAGTTTAGGGATCATCTGACAATTAAATAAAAACATTTGATTGATTTACTGATCTCAGAGCGGAGAAATGTACTATTACATCAGGTTAATATCAAAATCAAAAGAAGAAGGTGCAAAAAAAGGATATATATATATATATATATATATATATATATATATATATATTAGGATGGAACGGTTTATGAAAACCGCCCAAAACCGCTCGCTTCACCGTCTCGTTCGGATTAGCTTGTGTTATGCGTTCGTTCATGCGCTGCTCCTTTTCTCATAGGCTAAGTTTGTACACTCCAGAGCAGAAGGTGGCGTACTGCCACCAAATCCAACCACCAGTAGTAAACAAGAAGAAGAAGAAGCGAAATGCCGGGTGGAGCAGGAAAAATCAGTTGTTGTGAGAATTGTGTGGGTATGGCGAAAGTGGAAAAGAACAGGAGTTGGAAGACGCCAGCCAGCAGCACTTTTATAGGTCTGCTGTATGGGACCACTTTGCATTTAGAGTGACCTACGATGACAGCGAAAGAAAGTTGTGGATAAAAGTGCAACAGTGTGCAAGCATTGTGCAACACGCTTTGTTTATGCTAACAGCAACATGACCAACATGTCAAGCTAACAATCAACGATACCGAATCGAAAACCGTGGCCACGAAACCGCGAACCCCAACCATGGATTTTGTGAACCGCTCCAACCCTAATATATACACAAATATATACATATATATATTATAAGAGATGGAAGCTTGCAAAAATAATATTTTTTTATAATTGGCATATTGATAGATTTCTCAATGCACTACACAAATAAATTACATAAAACAGCAGAAAAAGTTAAATATTTATGCCTTTTCTCTAAATCCATTATACCGTATGTAACTTAAATATCTGTTTACTTTTTCATGTTTCTGTGTGTTACCCCATTTCTCAGGAAATGTTAGGCTGCAGGTGAATCCAAATGCATTTTTAGGGCGACAGAATTCCTCAAATTTAAAGCAGTGAATTTTCAAATTCTGCCCCTAGTTATTATCAGAACGGAAGATTTCTCCTCGCTTGAATGTGAACTGGGCCCACCAACTGTGATCTGGAGTCCCACTGGGGAGCTCTGGAAAGTTCCACGTACTTTCAAAGGGATTTAGACTAAATGAGAAGAGAAAGCTGTGGGATTTCTGTGTGTCATTTTATGTTATAAATGTAAATCTACAATTTTACTTTTTTCAGTGTTGTTTTCCCATCCTTTTGGCTCTTTTGGCACCAAGGTGGATTTCACATCTACCAAATTGTGTGGTAAATTTTTATTAATCCATTTCCCTATTATATATATCCCTATAATAGCAGACGTTTTCTATAAAAAGTATGCCGCTAATTACGTGCAAATGGTTCAAGTTTTATATAATATCCAAAAAAACAGTGTATAAAGTATTGTTGTAAAACTATAACAGTACCAATTACAAAATGTATAAATGAAAATACCAAAGAGCAGGAAGGGAGGCAACTTATCACTAATATCGCCCATGGCATTGTTGCCTTTGCACTCAACCACACTGCTTAGATCCTATATGGCAGGCTGCTTTTAACCTTACATGTTTAGACATCCCTAAAGAATCATCCATTGTCATCATCCAGAGTAAAATGAGATTAAAAAAGCCACCAATATCAGAGCGAGAGTAGAAAAGAATAATAAATATTTGAAAATATATACAATGTACATTGTAAATATTTGATGATATTGGTGTAAAGTACAAAGTCTTGACAAAGATATAGCCTGCATGCATTTTCTCCCCTGAGCCGGTTGTTTTCTTCGGTACTCGGGTTTCTCCCACAGTCCAAAAACATTACTGTTAGGTTAATTGGCTGCTCAAAAATTCTTCTTTAAGCAATTCTCCTGTTGCCCCGCAAGACTGGCTTACTTGTCCAGGGTGTACCCCCGCTTCTCTCCAGAGACAGCTGTAGATAGGCACCAGCACCCCTTTGCAACCCTGTTTGGAATAAGTGTGACAGAAAATGGATGGATGGATGGGGATATTGTTCATTAGTGATTAGAATATTGCATAGCTTGAGTTTGCACAAGGGGAAACTTCAGTGTCATCAGTGCCAGAGTTCACAATGGTTATAGATATTAGAAAAAAAGCTGCACTTGAATCATCTTAATGTTCCTATAATGCTTCCTGAGGACAAAAGGTCAACGGAGAAGGGGTGGGAGCAGTCTTTTGGTGATTTCCTGCTCTGCTGGAGGCAAGATGCAAATCTCTGTTAGAGAGGATGACTGATGATGCCCTGTGCTGCCTTGAAAACCCCCTGCAGCCTCTACCGAAAGCAGCAAATGAAGCTGCCATACCTGATGATTGAGTATTAGCAAAGCTTTATGAATTAATGGTAGAAAAGTTAGTCACAGGTCTAAGTTAAGGTTGTGCTTCCTGGGGACCTCAGAAGCGTAGCAGCTGCTGTGCCTTTTCGAGCGTCGATGTCATGTTTTTATGACCAGGAGATGCTGTCAGAAATGAGGATGCTGAGATACCTAAAAGGGTTGATGCTTTCCACATGCTCGCTGTTGATTTGAAGGGGGTTGTGTTGGTGCTGTGCTTCCTGAAATCGCTGATGACCTCTCTGGTTTCTTTGGTGTTCAGAGCAAAGTTGTTCCCTGAGCACCACCTTTCAAGCTTGTGGACCTCCCTCTGTAGGAAGCCTCATCATCTCTGTAAAACCAGTCCAACCACTGAAGTGTTGTAGTACAAATTGAAGAGATATTCCCATGGTTCATCCTTTTCACCCTCATATGCAATTGTAATGGAGTTCAGAGGTTGACGTTGTTGATTTTTACCACTTGCCCTTTGGGCAAGTGACTTTCAATTTTTCATTTGCCCAAAACAATTTTACTGCCCTGTATAATGTTTGATAAATACAGTTCCTAATATTGATTTTTGTATATATATCAATGAAACATGTTTGTTTTTAAATGTTTTTTGTAATTCAGTATTTTTAAGTTTCCAGGTTCCTGGTGTGTATATACGCGCCAGATAATGAACTCGTTTACATTACCGCGTTAAATAACATGCTTTTCAATCCTTCCTGCACATTCTTTTCAAACTAAACTTTTAAACCGCTGTATGCTTGGAAAAATATAAATTGTAATGTTAAAAATCTAAAAACTTAAGATAAATCACAATCATGAAGTCAATGTCACAAATGAATAACTTTTATTTTAGAGTCACGGTATGTTTATACAAGATAATACTATTAATATAATGTGCCTTTTCTAGAGAATCGCCAGCAGCAACAAGACAATAATAATAACATAACAGGTCACCAATTTAACATGTTTAGCTCTATAACATTTAAATGCACCTCCAATGTCTAAGAGAAAAAATTTATGAACATTTTTAATGTATAACCTGCATCACTGTTAAGAAGACTGCCATATGATAGAAATATTTACACTGTGTGCATGGCATACAAATTATGCAAATTTTCCTAATCCCTGACAATAATTTTTAATCTAGGGTTATCTGGGTGGTGGGGTGAAATGGGTGGAGGTAAAAAATAGCCTTTGTTGTTGTTTTTTTTAGCCTGCCAAGTCAAAAATGTGTGTGATCTCGCTGACAAAAATCCCCTCGACAAAAATCACGCCATCTGGCGGAAAAATCACGCATTTTGAAATCACGCGAATTTGTACAAAACAACAAAATGGGGCCGCAACGCCAGGGTCGCTTTCATTGAATGTCGGGTGATTTTGAGTGATAAATATATTTTGTGCCATCTTGTGCCAATTTGTACCTCCCCGACAATAAAACTACTTGCCCCGGCTTACGGTTAATATCGAGCCCTGAGTTGTTGAGGAATAGTCCTTGAAAATGCTGAAGAAACCGCTTTCAAAGCACTTTTACCCGCAGTGAGAGCCACCAAGTAGTAATCATTCAGGCTGGCATGGGAGATTTTTCAGCACCAGGATTATTGTGGAGAATATCAGTTTCAGATATGAAAACATCCAGTTTGTTCTGGTTTTATTAAAGCAAACACTTTGTGTACATTATCTACCAATTTATAAAGCAGGGGACTAGTGTGGTTTATATATTTAACTCTAATCAATTTTACTTCAGTATCATTTTCATGTTGTTGGGTCTGTTTTTCTCTCTTTTTTTTTCTGAATGCTGCTTTAAATCTGGCCATTGGGTCTTCAAATGCAGGTAAAGTGATTTCTTTTACACTGCATGTGGGTTCTGAGGAGTCTTAGGAGGTGACCCTGTGCAGTAGGTGCTTTTTGCTCCACTTAAAGTCATCCCCACTGTCATATTTTTATTTAAAATGTTGGCAGCGACTCACTATCACATTCACCACGCCCTGAGCTGTTTTGACTGACCAAGCCCCGCTTGTTAATGGTTTTCTTTTACGCCATGCGGTGAATGTCATATGGTTGGTTTTGTGTTTGGCTGATATATATACTGCAGTCATGCGGTTCAGCTGTTCTGGTGAGAATACCTGATAGCTTCAACTCAATCACTGTAATTCAGGCTGTGTAGATATTGTCTCAGATTTCATGGTAGTGTGGTTCTGTTGTACTGCATGGTCCAAAATTAGGATAGATGCTGGCATCAGTCCTGAAGCAGCTTGTCATTTTTCACAGTAAGCAGTCAGATTTTTTTTCTCCCTACTGTGACTTTTTAAATGTTGGTCAAGCAGCCAATTTAATCCTGTGCAGCAGAGTGTTCATCATAAAACCCTATGTATAAAAGCAAGTGAGTATGTTTTCATTAAACTGGTTGGATAGAGGGCACTGCTTTTTGGTTCATCACTTCCACTGGAGCTCACTCTGAAAGATTGCTGTTTTCTTTAATGGCTTCTAACGGGATGGATGGGCTGCTTCATCTATGTGTCTGTTATATTGAATATACAAAAAATATATAACTTTTCAAAATACAGCTAATTTGAAACTGGGCAGTAGTTCAGTATAAAAATTCATAATTTGGGGTGGTTTGGTTATTTCCTAAAGCTTTACTTAAGTAAGAATCAGGATGATTTAATAGACCAACTGGCAAAGAAAAGGCTCAAATTTCACAAATAAATCCCATTTGGATCTGACTAACTCCATCTGTGGTTGCAACCTCAAGGAATAGCTTTATCTGTCATTGTATGTGTAAATGAACTGACTGAACACCCATCAGAGATCTGAATTTGGAATTCGCCAGAGAACAAATAAAGTCTATGCTTGTCTAAAGGTCAGAAAAATGTGACAAAATCCAGCAAAGATAAAGTTAAAAACATATATATATGTATATATATATATATACATATACATATATATATACATATATATATATATATATATATATACATACATACCGGCCGGTTCTGAAGTTGTCTTTGGTTGATTACTTTTGTGAAGCTATGGTAAATAACTTTTTGGTCCATATTCAATAAAATAATTCTCAGTGGGTCAAGGTTGGAGACCAGAGGTTCACTTTGTACGGGGAAGCAAGGATCCAGGATCAGGCTAAGAAGAGTGCTATCGGCAATAGAATAAGATGAGAGTTAATAGTGTGCCAGCTTTCAACAATAGGCTCTATGCACAGCTCCACTACTTCCTGAATTTAATGCAGCTCCTTTGTTTCCTGTCTTTCTTGCATGCATTGGATGTACTCTCGAGTTCAATCCAGGTGTGTATGACCTAAGTAACTGGCCAGACACACCTGGATTAATCAGTTCAGCCAGTGAATGAAAGACAGAAAAACAAAGGAGCGACCTTTAAATTCAGGAAGTAGTGGAGCTGTGCATAGAGCCCATTGGAAATGAAAAATGGATGTGTAGTTGGCTCTCTTTTTGTTAAAAAGGAAATATGCGCTGTTCAAAATAGATTCAATGTCTATAAGTTTCTTACCTTAGGTTACAATAAAATAAAGATTATAGCAAAGTACAATTGCAGCACCAGACTATAATGTGTTTCCTCTTCTCCAAAGCATTTGCATAAGACTAGTACAGTATCACGTCGACCTGTCACCAGAGGGGGAAAACATCTTCTGGACTTGTGCTGTGCTCTTTTAACAGTTAGAATGAGTTAAAAATACAGAGCCTCTGTTTTATAATCAGTTATTTAGCTGATTACATTGATCTTATCTAATCTATGTTTTTTGGCACAAGAAACATAATTTGCTTTGCTTTGAAAGTATTGCCGTTAATGTTTAGATTTTATTCAAATTTCAGACATTCAACAACTAAACACTAATAAACTGATATCGCGAGTAAATGCTAATTGTATCAAATTATATTGTAGCAGACAGTTATACATTGTTATGTCCTTATTAAAGTTTTATTCAAGAAAATGTTTAATCATTTCTCAGAGTGGAATAGTGAAAATGGAAACAGACATTTTGTTATAATCTTTGTCAAGGACAGACAAATACTGACACATAAGACTGTGTTTTTTTTTGCCTTTTAATCCAAAACAACCACTTACTACAAGAAATACATAATGAATAAGGAAGAATAGCTCTTTCTTTGAATGCCCTTTTGACATACTGCAGGCCATTAGAGGAAGAGGGATTTTTGAGAAGCTGTCATGACTCCTGCTCTAGTCTCCTGACCTTTGCATGATGCTGTACTGGTTCAGTGACAGTCTTTTGCAGCCCAAATTCACAGATAAGCATTATCCCACATTCTCCATGCAACAGTTTTCAATATCAGTTCTAATCATTGCTGCTTTCAACAGGCAATTGGAATTGTTTTAAGCTTCTTGAACCATCTTGCATTGAGATATCCACTGTCACTGACATTTTATTTTCAACAGAAAAAGAAAAAATGCATAATTTGGGCAGAAAATGAAATAAAAGGGAGGCTGTACCAGTGATGATAATAATAAAATAATTTTATTATTCCAGCTTTGTCAGCAAAAGGTTTCCAAAAGAGAGAGCAGTGCATGTGAAACCTAATGGATAAACAAAACTCCGTCTGAGGAGAACCAATGAGGGCTGTTTTAACCACTGCATTAACACTGACATTAGACCTTAGGCCTATTTAGGAAAACTAAAGCTACGTTCACACGGCAGCCTGAAGTGACCCAAATCCGATTTTTTTGCCCATATGCAACCTGTATCTGATCTTTTCATGGCAGTCTGAACAACACAGATCCGTTTTTTCCAATGCGACCCAGGCCACTTGGCTCTGTGGTCCTGAATTCGATACGAATCTGATCTCTTTAAATACGACCTGTGTCTGAACAGCCAGGTCATATTCATCTGACCTGTGCACCAATAATACCCTGAAAAAGGTCACTACTCTTCGTCTTGCTACCGTATTTTCACGACGATAAGGCGGGCCGTACTAAAAGGCGCAGTCTCAGTTATGTGTGCCATTTCTGTATTTAACACACACATAAGGCGCACCGGACTATAGGGCGCAGGTTTTATATACAGGTGCATGTCCTATGTTTAAATACCTCTACTGCGTGATTAAAAATAGAGCGGGAGCAAAACTTAAGTATGTTTGTGTTTTATTCATGTATTTATTACAAAGTATTAATCAAACCTGGAAGCTGGCCGTATATTTGCGACATCATCGCTGATGACACAGACCGCTGTGATCACTCCTCTGAAACAGCTTCTATTAACGCCTTCCCCAAATTAACTCCCGGGGACAGTGGTGAAATCTGCCGGGCAGAAAATGTTCGCCGCTTATTATCCTGGTGCCTGCAGTTTGGATTGCCTTTTGAATAAAAACACCTACTCAGCCGCTGCGCATGAACCGTAGGAGGCAGTGACCCGACCAGAAGGCTGCTGTTGAATAAGTTTTCAGGTGGAAAAAATAGAGCGGGAGCAAAACTGAGTATGATTGTGCTTTATTTTGTGTATTTTATTACAAAGTATTAATCAAACCCATCAATGTCATCATCCTCTATTTCCGAAATTAAACAGCTGTACTAAATCAGAAATGCCAATTTCCCTTCCTTAGCTACTGTCAGAGTCACTTTCGCGTTGCGGGCGGCTCCTCAGAAATGCGGCATTTTTATGAAGCTCGAACAACAACAGAGCCAGCAGACACGTTAGTCCAAGCATCTACGATCCATCCGGAAACGGTGGCGTAACTTGCCCTGCGCTGCCTTCCACTTTATCCTGAAACTGTTGTCTCCATCTGTCATCCATAAGCTCCCACGCCGCTCGCAGCCTTACTTTGAACGGCCGGTTCACACGATGTCGGCGGTTGAAGTTAGAATTGGCTAGAAAAACAACTAGAAAAACAACAACAATGATGAGTAGACATGGGAGCCTCCAACTCAATGGTTAAAATCCTTCACCAGAGAGGAACAGCATACACGGACAAAAGAATCATATAAACTAATTAACTATGAGACAATATTAGTTTCCACTTCAAAAGGGGTGCACCTGATTCTTCACAGTTTGGAACCATGAATGAGGAAAACATTTTAAGCCCTGACCCTAAACTTCTATTGAGAAACTTTCCTCATACTACAGGTGTGGTGATGACATGCACATCTCATAATAAAATAAATAAAAAGGTACCTGGCGAGTGAGGTGACGATGATTCTGCACATATGCGGAATAAATTCATCACAAGTTCCATTCAAATTATAAGAGTTCACTAACAAGATCATTCAGCTTGTGGTCAAACATATTTCTGTTTAAAACTCTTGACCAAAACTAGTGAAACTCAAAAAACCAAGCTAGTATGTACAAAGAAGGAAAAACCATATGGTTGAAAACCATAATCGATGAGCTGATGCAATGTTATCATCATTAAGCATGGATTTCATGTTTGACAATTAAGGTTTATCTTGAAGATTTTAGGATGTGATCAAACTAGCTTTTAGCTAATTTGGAGCAACCAAATCCAAGGGGTGAATAAAACAATATTTGGCCATATAATGTTTTATTAAATCATTTGCTTAATCAGAAACCAATAACCTTTTGTCGATTTGATTGTTGGGCTTCTTTGAATTTGAGAGAACTGAATTTCCCTTTAGGAATTAATAAAGTATAATTGAATTGAATTGATTAAGCAAGTGGCAAACATGAGGATTCCATTAAATGATCTTAGGACATAATTTGGTAATCAAAATGTAAGGAAGATTTGAGGAAACGCATGGACATTAACGTTATATCAGTAACAGTGTGTCAGGCGAATTCTATTCACTAATTTATAGTTTTGTTTTGTGTTTTTTTAACTTTCTCTAGACACATCCTGCCTGCACCTCAGGATATAGACCAAAACTTACACAAGATAAAAAAATATTAGCATTTTTTAAGTTCTAAGTAGTCCAAATGAAGTAAAGAGATTTGCCTTTACAATTTCCTGAAGGACATTAACCCAATTTCATTGTTTTTTATTACAGTTTTAGACTCAAAAGTTTAATTCTGTAGACTGAAAGAAGAGCACGAAACATTATTGTTTGCTTTATGCTCTATGTTTGTGAAGGTTTTCGTTCATTAAGCCAACAGATGTGTTCACCCCCTACATTTTTCTTCAGGGAGATGGACCTTAATCAGTTCGGTCGTGCCAACTAATCTTATAGCACACATTAAATATGGCTAAATCTGTGAGCTGTGGGAAGAATAACATGGAAAACAAAAATAAAATATGATTTACATGAAAAATACTTATGTACTTTACTTTTATAATTTACTTTTGTATCTTCTTGTTCCTCAAAAGGGGGAATGAAAAGCAAACTGCCTGGAAGAATTCTGAGCATGCTGACTTCATGCATGTATTTAAGATGTTTTAAATACATTAGGAGCATGTAGACTCTATGCAGTCTAACCAACAATAAGCGCAAGCTGTCCTCCTGAGACCCCCCCCTCCTCATTTGCATGAAGACGAAATGCATAAAGGAAAGGAAAAAAGAACGGGCATACATGAACAGAGTAAAGCAAAAAGAAATTAGTACATATAAGAACAAGCAATCAGATAATAATGCTTAAAATTGTTATCATATTAAAAATATTTATAAAGTTGAATAAAAACTGAAATATTTTTATCTCACCGAGCAAAAGCTGGTTAAAAAAACAACAAAAAGACCACAAGATTTACGTCCAAATGATGTTTACATTCAGTTGAAAATAATAAAGTGAAAAGCCATAATTTTTCAGATTCTTTTCAAAAAGACGTTGCAAACCCAGTTTTCAATGTTTTTTTAACGTCTTTTACTGGACTAAAGTGGGAAAAAAAATCAGACCAAACACAGCCTAATTTTCAACAACTATTTCTGGACTAAATTAAACCTTTAAAGCCCGATCCAAGAATAAAACAAAACAGAAATTACTTTTTTTTGTTTTGAATTCCTTATTTGCCCTTTTAACAAAATATGTAAAAAGAAAAAACAGAAAATACATTTTGATATTATTAATTTATTACTATGCGATAAGTCAAGATAATTTTTGTGTAGTCTCCTACTGGCTGTTATCAGGCATATCTGATTGTGTACATAGGATTTTGAGTAAAGTTTTTACAATTAAATTATGCAAAAGGTGTCAGATGCAAAACATTTCAGAAACTGTATGCATCAAATATGATACATTTGGCATTATAGGGTTAAGACTATGAAAGACCAACCAGTTTTTGCCTAAAAACCAATGTCTAATGAAGTCTGGTGTTTGGTTTTTGTATACTAATATGTATTTTACACTCGCTTTTTCTATTTTATAATTTTATTGTATTTTATGATTGTGTACAGCACTTGTCCTGTTCGGGTGTATAAAGTGCTTCATAAATAAAGTTGGCATGTATGGTATGGTATGGTATGGTGTGATACATTCATTTTTCATGTATAATTTAATAATCCCTTAAATTAGTTTTCATCGCATTTACTCTTTTGCCAATTTGTATGTGTATATATATGTATTTATTTGGCATTTAAGTATTTTATTTTAATTATGTCACATTTAGCCACCTAAGTATATATGCAGAGTTTAAACCATCATACTGTTTTGTCCCACAGAAGGGAAACTCACTATTTCTAGTACAGTATGTGTAGAATGTTTATTTCCATTGTTTAGTAAATGTTTATTTGTTTAATTTCAGTGGTATTCTTGTAGCTTAGTTTTATAAAACCTATGTTAGATTTTCTTAATAGGTATACATGAAAAAAAAGATAATGATTACATTACACAAATATATTTCCTTTTTTTAGAGTGTGTATTACTTATATTGCTTTGTTCCTTATTGTTTAATAAGATGAGATGCCAGTTTGGTGCAAATTTCCCCAACAAGCTTCTTTTTTATGGCAAAAAAAATAATAACTGAAAACAGCAAACGGTAGGCTATAGGCATCTCTAATGCTGTACTTTGACTGAAAGTTTGATAAATAGTGATTGTTACAAAAACATAAATAACAAAGAGGTTACAGCCAGAATTGCATTTGTTTTTAAAACTGGCATGTCATTTATTTTGTCTGCAAATTAATAAATGTTATACTGCACTGATAGAATTCAATATTCAATTTCCAATCACCCATCTTTTGTCTTAGAGGGAATAAAATCATTCAAAAAGATGCCATCGGATATATATTTTTCAAGCTTGTTTCACTGCAGAGCTCTAACCTTCCGAAGCAGGTTTTGTTTACAATACTTCTTTTGTTCCGTTGCTGTGGCATCAAAACACACCTGTCAACTGTTTTGCTTTTTCTCCACCAGTACTTCCCTTCTCTATTGTGTGTTACCAATTAAATATGCATGCTGAAATTTCTGAGTTGAGGTTGCATGTTCCTTCCACTTTTCCGACTTATTTTCTTTGAAAAAGGCTGACTGTTCCCTGATTAAGACAAAAATATTGGTTTATCCACATATGCAGCTAAATACATATTTGCAGAGATTCTGTCAGGACTCCAGTCTGTGTGTTTGTCTTTTTTGTGTAGTTCTCCCTTCCACCAGCAGGAGGCGCCTGGTTCTGGTCCGCCTCCTCACACACCTGATGATGGTTGCCTCGTTAGCAGAGTGCTCTTAAGCTGCTGATTGCCACTACCTGGACGCCAGAGTGTTTGCCAGTTTGGGGTACTCTATCCAAGCTCAGTTTTTACTGAGTAAGACTGAGTTCTTGTTCTACCTGAGTTTTAACTTCATTTTTGTCTTTGCCTCTCGGCAGGAAGTCTTCCTGCAAACTGGATCTTTCCGGACCTTCTCTTCCTGAAGGAATCAACTGAGCCTCGAACCGAGCTGGAGATTCAAACAGGAGGTTTGGATCCTTCTTCCTTGAAGAGGACGTTGAGTTAACTCTCTGAGCAAGGGAATCATCTCCATTACGACGCGTTTCAGTACCGCAGGAAATCTGAGTGGCAGCCAGTTTCTCCGTTCACCAACAACCATACGAGTTCTGGGTAAACCCTGTTCCGCCCTCCACCGAATCAGAATAACACTGGAAAGCAGCACACAGATTGGATTCAAAGATCCTACAACTTCTCTGGAAAAGTGAGTCAACCACCAGATCCTCTTTTCCATATCCACGAATGAAATTTCCCACTGAGCCTGAACTAATCGTTTGTCTTCCCTTCACCTTCCAGTTCAGGTCGAGCTGAGTTCAGAGCAACTCCGCACCGAGCCTAAACTCTTCAATAAACCTGTTAAACTTTTCATCTGTGTCTCTCTGAATTGGTTTCTCTGCTTTTGGGCCGAGCCTTAGATAAAATCATGACAGATTCATATTTATGGGACGGGTTTCAGCGTTCAGAAATAAGATAGATGAACTTACACACAATAAATCTACATGCACATGAGTCAACCATGAACAGTGATAAAATTGACACTGCAATATGTTTACTCAGACTGATCAGTCTTTTACCAAAAATACCCCTTAGAAGCAAAACAACCAAAATGAATATTACTTAATAGTGCTTAATTTAAGACCATTAGATTACATGGATTGCATTCTAGGCTCTGTTGTGGTTCTTTTTAAGTCTGAGAAATCTGTTTATTATGTGATACATTGTTAGCCTCTGTTTCCAAATTAAATATGTCAAATAGAAAGGATGCCACATCCAATACACACTGCAATATATACACAATCCATAAACAACTTTCTGATTAATTTAAAATTGTCTTTTTCCTAAACTTTGTTAAAAGAGATAGGCAAAGATAAGCACAGTGTGTGGGCAGTCTTTTAGCAGGCGATGCAGTTCTGCTTCTCTCACATAGCCTTGTGCTTCTGTTAACCTCTCAGAGCCACTCAGAAGCCTCCCATGACAGCATGGCCAGACCACAAAAACAGCCAGCATGACCTTTATGATCACAGCAGCAGACCCTGTCCACACTCGTGCATGGTGACGAGGGAATGTTGGGCAGAGCAAACACCAGGGTTTGCTTATGTTCCAAGTATGGGTCTAATTAAAGTTTAATTCACTGCAAAGTGCTGCTATGTCATCCAGGTGCAAAATACCAGATAAGATTAACAATCTGTGTGACAGGAGAGAGTTCAGAAAAATACAGCACAAAAAAGGGAGCACTATCAGCACCGCAATTAAACAACCACAATAAAAAAACCTGCCACTTGCTTCTTTTGGTGACTGAATTAGGGTTGATTTTCAATAATGTCACATGGCCTACACGAAAAAGATATTAAGTTATTTCTGTTTAAATTAAAGCTAAGCAATCTATATTTGCAGAAGAATGACTAACTCCAATTTTATGTTTTAATTTCTAGAGACTTTAACCCCTTGCTCACACTTGGTTCCGGTGCGGTGTTAATGAAATGACGAGACGACCGCGAACTCCCGTGACACCTTTTCCTCACACCGCCTTTTGATCACGGTAAAGGTGCGCGCTCCAGCAACAGGTCCAGAGATTTAACAGAAGTTCACGTGAGTTCACGGAACTTCACGTGATAGCACGGCCCAAATAAGGATATTTGCGAGTGTTGAGGAGGGTTTCCCGCACCGCAAGGATAGCTTTCGCGAATTTTCTGCAGCGCCGAGTGTCTCAGAATCGCAGCCGGACAGCCCAGCAGCCGGTGAGGTTTACGCTTTTTAATGACTTGGAATCACAAGTGCGCCAGCACCCACCCACCGCACCGCAACGGCAAGACCGGAGTCGGTGAGCCTGGGGTAACTGGCGACCAAAGGTAAACAAACCTTTTTTTGGTCTTGTTTTCTAAAAGGTCAATATGCCTCAACGAGTTAATAACCGTGAGGTTTCTCAAAAAGTATTTGTAATACTTTAGGTTCATTTTAACCATTCTAAACCTTCAGTGCATGTAATTATTTTGCAACATACATTGAGCTTTGTTTATTTTTGTGAATAAACCTTCATAGTTAATGTAAATATACACTAAAAATCATCTACCTTAATATGACACATTACTTACTTTACTTTTATGATTTAATTTTGTATCTTCCTCGTTTCTCAAAGGGGAAATGAAAAGCAAAACTGCCTGGGAGAATTCTGAGGCATGTGGAAACTTCATGCATGTAAAAGGTGTTTTAAATACATTACAGGTCAGGATGATAAAGAGGCAGAGAGAAGCCGAACACTTTAAAAATTCTCTCACCACGGACAAGACTCTTTGCTTCTTTGTCAAATTTCACTATAACAGAACGTACAGCAAACCAGACAGAATATCCATCATGACAGACTGTTGTTCATGGTGTGATAGAGATATAGATGCAGAGATACGGCTCCAATGTATTCAACACACAAAAATCATTTTTGCTGTTTTGTTTCTTTTTTCCCTGCTTTCATCAGTCAGCTTCGCTTGTTGTCTTCGGTGTGCTTTGACAGCAGGAGGGCACCCTGCGAGTTTCAGGGCTGTATGTCCTTCTTGTTCAAACATTAAAAAAAAATTATCTGCATCTCTGGACATCTGATGGTGAGGCTATTCTGTCTCCTCTGTCTGGGTTTTTACTTGATGTGCTGAGGTCAAAGGTTATCTGAGTCGTTAAATGCAGGCCTGCTGATAAACCGCCTTTCATTTCGTTTGCGACAAATGTCTCTTTGCTAACATGAGGGAATTTGAAATTGTGGATGATTTATGAAAGAATTAAGAGAAGGAACCAGACATGTTCACAAGTAATTTTTTGCAAGTCCAAGTCAAGTCTCAAGTCTTGAGAGCTCAAGTCCAAGTCAA
>JAGKQL010003047.1:0-26710 GCA_018398635.1 Cyprinodon brontotheroides | reverse complement strand
TTTAAATTTATCTTAAAGTCTGAAAAACATGATTTTTTTTTTTTGTTGCTTTTAATAATTATGCAGGAATTTTGTTGCCATAGCAACAAAAGCTTGGTTGATTAAACAAACCGAACAAACTTTATTCCTCTTGCTCTTTGAAGATTGTTAGTGTTTTAATAGGGTTTCAATTACGTTGATTCTGCAGTCAGAATACTGTCTCTGTGTTTTTCCCTCTAATATAATCCACTATCCTTTGGTCAGTGTATATTTGATCCTGAAAGCCCCCCTGAGTATTTTGGGAATTGGCAGTGGAGCCTCTCACCTTGGCACAGACATCCCACCCCGATCACATCCCATGATAAGTGGCCTGCTACTTTTCTGTGAAGTATTTTTATTTAGATTTTTTTCAATACCTCAGCCCTTTCCGCAGTTAGACTTCCAATGAAAGCAGCGATTGTAATATTTTTTTGTCAAGCTACAGTCGTCGACAAAAAGTTCAGATTGTGTAACCAACTTTCCAGTTCAAGGAGGCATTGCTGTCGAGTGCGTTCCTCTGCTCAGGATGTGGTGCTCTGGGATCATACAGTACAAGCAGAGGGAATTGGAGGGTGGGAGTCTTTGTGGTGGGGCTCTCACTGGCTCTGCCTCCAGCCTATTTGTGAAGGAAAGATACCAGACAGAGAGGCACAAGGATTTTCACATGACAAAAAGAATAAATTGTTCACCTCCCTTGCTCTATTCTTAACTTGAAATAAACGTCAAAAATCAGAATGCTATTGTAAACTATAATAATGTTACTGTCTGAAATATATGTGGTTTTAAATTCCCTTTCAGGCTTGATCTTGTTTTTAAGGGTCTGTAATCCCACAACGTTTGACAGCATTTGCATGCAAGGCCTAGAAATGTGTTGTTTTTTTGTACCACATTTGCGTGTGTTTAGAGAAGTTTCAGGTTTGTCAGGATTCAGTTTGTGTGACTCGTGGAAGAAAAACTGTAACCACAGTGGAAATTTAGACAAATGAGAACATTTTATAAGGTCAGAGGAGCTGGGTTGTAAGGGAACTGAGGTAACATCATGGCATCCATCATGGATTCAACTCAAGTTGTTTAGTGTGCACTAATATCCTCTTACTGGAGAAAGTAGTGGTTTTGTTTTTCGACTGCGAGTCGCTGGAGACAAGATGCTAGGATTCGATAACTTCCATCTGATAAAAAGGAAATGAAGCAGATGGGATATTTCTTTTTCCCTTTTATTTTTTTAAATAAAACATCCACTTTAAGGATTTTTATTTAAGGATTTGTACTTCCATCAGTTATCTCAAAAAGTCGTGGAATGTTGTTTCTCTCCAATTGCACTTTTATGTGAGACATTTCAGTAACATTAAATAGTTTTTAAGCTGATCTGAAGTCCACATGACGTTTTGATGCCTAAACAATTAACTGCAGAACCTTAGTGACCTCTGCACATTATGCTCCTGATCTATTAAGATCCCGAATAAGAGCACAAATTTACCTGTGCGAACAAAAAGTGCAATTAGCAGCCATGTTACTGGACACCTGTTCCACACTATCCTGCCTGTATTGGGGTTTTTGTGTCCTACCAGCAGATGGGGAGAGTAACTTGGTCGTAAGAGAAAAATAAAGTTTGAAGTCTGGATTTGAGATAATAATTATCCAAAAATAACTATATTAATGGAAAGATAATTGAAAAGATTCAATTAGTGAGTCAATTAATGAGTTTTTTTATGCACTTTACTTGTAATTATCTTAAATCAGCAATAAAAATAACCACAAAGATCAAAATAATAAAGGCTAACATTAAAACATTTAATATCAGCCATAATATCTTAATAATTTGACATCACTTCAAGCTCCCCACTGAACCAGTTACCACGGCCTTTTCCTCTTCATTGCTGAGCTGCCATAGTTCTCAACAGCTTCTGCTTTGCTAAAAGGTCAGACAGTTTATGGTGAAATACTTAGAAGCAGGTGTTATCATATAGGTGAAGATTTATCATTTAAATTTATAAAACAGGCAAATGAGCTACGTTGCCCTGAGCCTTATAGTATTTATAGGTTTTTCTGGGAGAATACTGTTGTTAAATTTCATCAGCGCTCTTTCAGAGCTATAATGAGCTCTGAAACTTGGGCTCGTTAAAAATGTCAGCTAATAGATATTATGTGACAGTTGTAATTAGCAGTATTACAAATTGTTCATTTCAGTTAAATGTTTTCCTGAAATCATGTGCCACAGCTTTAAATAAAAATGGTCCAGTCTTGGACTTGGAATACAGAAATCCTAATGTTCACCAAAAAAACGTATAAATCAAGCTGAAATGCAAGGAAGTATAAACTAAAACCCAAACTGCCATATTTGATTCATTAAATGTGAAAACATTAATTTTTTTGAGATATCAGTAATGAATTGAACAGGGAAAATTAGTATGTATATTATATTAATACAGGTATCAAATTTTCCAGAAAAAAAAAAGCAATTTTCGGAATATTAGTGCTTGAGTTGGTGTGAAAATTTCATCCCCATCTCATGTCTCCTCCCTGTTTATTTTTCCAAATTAAAACTGGAACACCTACTTTAACCATTGAGCACAAAATAATGGTACCATTTTGTTTGTTTTAAAACAGCGATTCTTTGTTCAGATGCATGGAGCAACTCCACTCCTGCTCCTAATAGTAATAAGTAATAAAATATAGGGTTAAGATGCACTGATATTTAAATCTGAGCAGATATTGATAGAAGCTATTAACATTGATGTATAGCTAATGAACGATGTTAGTTATAGCACATGTATATGTATATGTATATATATATACATATATTTAAAATTATATAATAAAGCAAAATTCCTACCCTTTCTGTACTGTGAAAAAGTTACCACATCTGGGGCATTGTATCTTCTGTTAACCCTCCCCTTGAACCCTGAGCTGCATCACCATCACATGTCCAAACAAATATCACTTGATCAATCCTCTCCCCTTCTTTCATTAGTATGAGGCTAGATTAAGACTGCATTAATTAAAAAAAACAACATCATCCAAAACCAATGTTATTATCATTATAACCTTCATCCCTGCTGTGTTTCTAAGAACCTGGGATGAAACAGAATCAGTATGGATGCCTCAGATATTTAGAGGGGGTTATTTGCTGCTGTATCATACAAATAAATAAAAAAAATCATACATTTCTGGATTTCTTTTCTTTTAGATTATGTCTCAAACAGTAGACATACATCTGCAATGACAATGTCTGACCCCTCCATGATTTCTAAGTGGGAGAACTTGCAAAATAGCAGGGTGTTTTCCTCACTGAACATAAGCAGAGATCAGGAATCGGCCGGCCTGATCTGTGCATCTATTACTAATGACGTGCTGCTCCACTTAATACTGAAATTTCCACTATGCTTTTCTCTCCAACCTTAGCACAGATGACCAGTGATGGTCTAACTGCTTTACTTATTTCATCTGTAGGACTTCTTTCTTGCAGACAGATGTCTTTTTGTTTAGTGCATGATTGGATGTCAGCTCTAAATCGGTTCCTCTGGACTCTGTCAGCAGTTCTTAAGTTGTCATATGCAGCCGCTCTTGTTTAACAGATAGAAACCAATGGTTTGTCAGGAATGGCTGAACTGTCCAACAAATCCCTTGGTTTCAGCACAGCGATGCCTTTAAAACTGTGACAGAGATGTCTGGAGTTAGTGAAGTCAGTCTTGACATCTATATTAGCCAGATGCAGTCAGTCTGTTATGACCTAGAAACCTTAAACAACTGTGGCTCAGAAAAGGTTGAAGCTTTCAGACTGCTTTATTTTGCAGAAGACAGTGGGAAGCAAACAAGTGGTTTTGCATGTTCCCAGAATTCATTGTTTTTGAATATTTCTTTTTTTTTTTTTTGATATTTTTTTGAAATTTTAAGCCCCTCATGAAAAGTTGCTTGTGAGTCAGAGCCCACAGTGAGGAGGGCAGCATGGGAAGGAAGGAGCTTGTTTAGGATTGTCCTAGTTGTTTTGTAGTCAGGCAAAGAGTGGGCAGCTGAGGTGAGTGGCGTGCTGCGCCGCAGAAGTTTGGATCAAAGGGAGCACAGATGTGTTTCCAGACCCCCCCTCGTCCTCTTCTGAGCTCTGGACGGGCCTTTGTGTTTATTCATGACCTCAGCATGGCTCTGTTGCTCTCAGCTCCCAACAGCTAGCTGCAGCCGTCTCCCAAACGTCCAGGTTCTGCTGATCTCTTCCAGGTCAAAACACGGGTGGGATCTTTTACAGTACATGATCGAGTCCCTTTGATTCCGCCCGCTCTTCTGAAGTTTTCTCGGATTTTCTTGAGGTGCAAACAGTTAACAGCTCATCCTAATCCTACCCTATGGGTGGATCCAAAAACTTTTGTCATTGTTTGAGGATAAGAGCTGTCCTCGGTTTTACACAAGTCTGTGCCCATGCATGTTTGTTGACTTTATTGCAGGGAAGATGTGGTGAGCATACACAAACAGGGCATGCTTTCTTTATGGGAGAAGGGTGGGTGTAGGATGATTGGTGGAATGTGTGGAATAAATCGTGAACATCTCGGCAGGAGGTATTTCTGCCTGGAAAGTTGGTGTTTTTGTTTCTTGGTGGCAGTTTGAAGATTTTATAAACGTGGTTTTCTCGTGGAAAGAATAACTCAGTATTTAGATGCTTTGAGGGACTCAGGCATTTCATGTTGACGTGAGTTATTATCTCGTGAACGATGATGAGTGAGTAAATGGATTTACGGGATAAAATCTAACTGGCCTTTTGTGTGTTAGGCGAGATGTAAAGATTTCGGGTAATCCGAGAACAAACAATCTTGTTTCCACAATTTCTTTCCGCAGATGAGAGATGATGGGTGCTCCCTGTGCTGACATTCTTTTTGATTTACTATGATGTATTTTCTTTTTAGGTGATTCAGATTCTAGCCAATTTTTTCAAATGTGCTACGCTTGGCTGAGTAAGTTAATCTTTTTAAAGTCGTTGCCTGTTTGCTGGAATTAAGATAGAATAGTAATAACAGCGCCTTAAATCAGCATCCATAATCTGTGAGGGTTTCACATTATGGGTATAAAAAACATTCTTTTTTTTTTTTGAGTACTCAACAAATATGGTCTTTTAGGGAAGCAATAGGGAAGACATTGTTAAAGCCATTTAGGGGCAGCACACTTAAAAGGTGTTATGATAAGATAAGACACTGAGACAAACATGATGTGGTGGAAAACCCACAAAACGGTGGTATGGTCCTGCTGTAAGGAGGGTTTTCTTGAGGACGTTAAGAGGAAGCTTGTTAAATTATATAAGAAAATCCATATCATCAATTCAGGCGAATTCCAGAAGGAAACCTACAGAATAAGTCTGAGCAGATGTTCACCTTCCAGCAGGAAACATGAAACTACATGAGTTACAACAGTGATTCCCAAAAGGGGATACGCGTTTCCCTTGTTGTTCGCAAGTGCATCGCAAGGGTTACATGAAAATATTTTATTTTTTAGGTAGTAATATAAAATAAGGCTAGGATCTGTTTTGTCTTGTGAAGTCCAATTGAAAAATCTAGCAAGCTTTATTAACCAAAAAGTAAGTTTTTCTTATGTGTGAATTCACCAAAACGAGGCAGAGAAACAGACTGGATGTAGAGAACGGCCTGTTATTACCTGAGCTCATCAAAGCAGCTCAGTTGTCTTGAGGAAAACAAAGTAAAACTAATTAAGTCTGACTGTAAGTTTTGCTCCCAATCCATCAAGTTTAAATGTGATTTTAGGGGAGTTACTCAGATGAGCTCCAGTTTTATAAATACAGATTTATATTTTGATTTTATTTTGTACTTATTTAAATTCCTTATTAACTTCCTTGCAATATATTTAAGTTGTTTTATTCATTTGAGATGAAAAGAACAAAATGACTACAAATTCAAGGTATAGTGGAGGATTTTCGCCAATTTTTGGAAAGACCCTCCCTCTCCACTCTTAAAAAAAAAGCACATGCACAACCCTATACCCGCTCCCGAGAGAGGATGCATATTTAATGTATACTAGAACATGCGCAAGCCTATTTCACCTCGTGCATGCTCTGTTTAAAAGTTGCTGTTTGCATCGCTCATACAAACTTACTTTCCAAAAAAAGATTTGCAATATTTCACAATATGTCAGACTCACCCCTGCTAAGTGAAAATGGGGATGAGCACGTAGGAAGGCCTTACGTAAACATATCACCAGGATGATTGACAAGGACAACTTCTTTTGATGATCCACATGGAAAAAGAACATCCTCCACTATACCTTTAAATACTCAAATTAAAAGATTAAATAAAATAGTTTTAGTTTAATAATAAACTATTCTACGTTCTAATTTTGGACAATCAAGAATACTTTTGACTGAGAGGGGTATTCGTGGTAAGAACAAAAATGCCCAAACGGGTACACAAGTCAAAAAATGTTGGGAAACACTGATATAGATTATATTTAGTTCATGGTCCAAGCTAAGTCCAAGTGAGCAAAACTGAACATATCAATTCCCTTTCACTTAACGGTTATGAAATCCAATCAGGCATCTGGATTTATAGTGTCTGCATGAAGTGTGCTTGTTCTCCTATTGCTTCTCTCTAGAAACTTCACTACCTCCCAGGGAACAAAGACACTGATGTTTGGTTTATTGGTCTCTCTAAATGGCTCTTAGGTATGAGTGTATTTTTGTCTGGAGGATCTCTTTGTGATCTGTGAGAAAAGTTCCGAAATACCAAGAGAAACTCGGTCATTGTAGCAGCAAAGTGTTTCAGATCAGTCAGAGTGTTTTGCCGTATCGCTGCATTACTTCAAGTGCAGCTGCATTACAAGATAACAAACATAATCCCCCCTCCTAACCCCCCTGTCTGAACTCCTGTCTTATCTCAGGTGACAGAGGAGAAACTGGTGTTTTATGGAGTATCTGCTTGGTTATCTTTTTGAAGTTGCTTCCAGGAGCCATTAAGAGCTGGGTCAAGCTATAAGACTGAGTACCAAGATCCCTTTAAGCCAAATAATTCATCCTCTCTGTGCCTGCTGCCCTTTTGCCAGGCTTATCTTTTCAAACTAACATCCAGATGTGCTGCCTTGTTGCAGCTGATCTAGCTGAGCTGTATTGCTTTGTGGCCTACAGGGAAGGAGTGATTTGTTTAGTTGTTTTTTTGTATGGGGGCATGCTCACTGGCACACCCTGGGCATTCACACTTGTTTGCACTCATAGAGGCAGTCATGGTAACGCCAGCTATTGGCAGCGTTATGTGACACTTATTTCCACAAATACAGTTTTATCCTCACAGCTTCTGATTAATAGGAGGTTGTTGATGCATCATTTATCCTCCTTTCACGATATCAATGCCTGTACCTTTTTTATTCATTGCTTTGTACTTGTATGATAAACCCTTTGTCTTTGGAATGAAAACTAGCAGAAGTTGCTCTTAAGAAATTGAAGTACATGTTGAATCTAGTTCAAGTATTGAAATTAAATGCGTTGATATTGAGTTTCACCTTTTTAGTGACTGATGACATATTATACTGCTTTTCTTAAATAGCTAAAAAAAAAAAAAAGGTGTAGTGTCTTGAAAAATTATTTCGACTTGATTTTTTCCCCCCATTTTTCCCATTACAATCACTATGATATATATTATTGGGATTTTTATGTAACTGACATAAAGACGTGGGATGAAAGTCAAAGTATATACTATATTTATGAGGAAATATCTTAAATGTGTGTCATACATTTGCACTTTGCCCCTTTTATTAACTTGATACAACTGAATAAAGTTCAGTTGTATCAGTTCAGTTGTTGGGCCAGTTGCATTCAGAAATCCTCTTTCATGTTTACCTCAAAGACACGAATGCAGTGAATGCATGCATACAACACAGCATATCATCCTAAACACACTACCCCTACATTAATGTATGGTGGTGACAGCATCATGCACCAAGCATGCAAAAGGTCTGTAAATACAGGATTTTACATCAAACCCAAATCTGAAACTTAACGCAAGCAAAGCAAATACGATGCAAAGGGGAAGGTCTCCACTCACAGAAAATGGAGAGCAGCAAAGTGAAAGAAAATGCTGCAAACACAAAAAAAAAATATTGCAAAACATAAATGATGCTAACGTGCAGAACACAGGTAAAGAAAACATACTGGAAGTAGCAAAAATAACTGAAAGCTAAGAAAACGGAACTTCCTAATGGAAGAGCTTCTTACCACTAGGCTGAGACATCATTACTGTTCCTCATCTGAGACCTGACGAATACATTACTACGACTTGACATCTATGGACCCTTTAGCAAATACATAAATAAGATGCTGTCCAGGGAACACCTGGATGAGAGAAAGCGAAGGTATGTTTTTTGTTGTTGTTTTTAAAGAAACAATTAAACTGTCTTAGCATCCTGCTTATGCCTTTACTAAGGGTTCTTTCTATATTGGCTAATAAATATCTCTCCCTCAGTAGTCTGGAGCATTTCCAAAGCTCCTACTTTGCAGCTGTTCTTTACTTGCAATTTTAGTACTTGCAGCAATTTTCCTTAGCCTGTTGTGTGTGTCAGTCTCAGTTTTGTGCTAGTTTTACTTATGAGTTTGCAGAACCTTTTGAATTTGCTGTAAAATGTATGTATTCATGCAGAATATGCACCCTTAGATTTGTTTATAATTGGGAGGCTGGTAAGATTTGTTGGGAAGATAATTGGATTAAGATTTTAAAGAGTGACGAGAAGATTAAGTTGAGCCCACTGTGAGCATACAAACAGCTATACAATGCAATAAATTATGTCAGTGCATTATGATGTTTTAAAACGACCCAGTCAAAGTCCAGACCGAATCCTTTTGAGAATCTTTAGAAAAGTTGGAAAATGGATGTTGGAATGAGGTTGGGCCATTCTGCAAAAAAAAAAATTATATGGAAAAGCTTTTCCTCCACCTCACAGTTAGAGGTAGAAATGCTTTAAGTCACCCTAAGCGCTTTTTGTTAAACTTAACTCTCTTGCGATGGAGATGGGAGTTAGAAAAGCAAACATAATATGCACTTGGGGGCGGGGATCTAGCATGGATGGCTGGACATAATAAAACTTTGAATAACGATCTGACTCTCTTAAAGGATCACCGGATGTGTTATTTACAAGCTTGCCTTTTCAGGATCAAAACCACATGAGAGTAATTTATGCATCACCTCCTTGTGTCTTTTTATCCTCTTCTTTTTTTTTCTTTCTTCGGGTACATCCGACCTTCCTGTGTTGGTGCTTCTTTCTTTCCATAACTCGGTTCTTTCACTCTTGTCCTTTTGAAGCCTCTCCGACAGGAACAGAAGGAATCTGAACTTTCCCAGGGAGCCTCCCTTTAGCGTCTTGTTGATTTTTCTTTCAAGTTCACTTTCAAACAGGATTTATTCATATTAAACAACCGATAATGCATATCAAGGCCTTACAATGTAAATGGTGGCACCCACATTTTTCACTTTCTTGCTGTTGTTGTTTGGGTGGGTGTGCGACTGTGTGGGCGAATGCAAGTTCTTACGTGTGTCCCTGCTGCAGTCCAAAAGGCCAGCTGTAACTCTGGCTTCTGAGTGAGAGTAAAGAGTGAAGCGCTGCCCACACTGAAGCATGGCTCCGTTCCTACACAAAGAGCAGCTTGTGGAGAACTTCCTGTGTGGGGATTCTTACTCTTGTGGGCATTTTGAAGAGATGTCTGAGGTCAGGCGGTGTGACTTTGGGAGGTGCCTCTCCTTTTGTTGTGCTTCTCTCTAAACACTCTTTCCTATTCTGCCTGTCCAGTCTTTTTCTTCTTCTTAACTTCCCCATCGTCCGGCCTCCCCCTCTGCTACACTCCCTCCGCTTGGCCTCTTGAATCTCTCCACAGTGCTTCGGTTACAAGGTCTCAACACCCAGCGCAAAGCCACAATGCTCCAGCTTACTCCTGCAAGCTTTGGGCAATTACTCCTTTTCTCCCGCGTTGCTGCTGGTATCATGTTTGTGGAAGTGGACCTTAATGATTTTTCATTCTGCTTTTAAAAACAACTGGTGGACGCCAGCGCTCACCACATCGGCTTTCCCCGTCTTAAAGAGCACATTGATCATTTTACGAACCATTTTATAGGAGCGCAATGATCTGAGAAACGGACGATATTAAATAAACATGCTGGCCACTCTGTTGTATTTTCCCAGATTAAACGTCGATGTGGTTTCTTTTCCCCGCTGTGACACACTGTAGTTTTCAGTCATGCAAGGGACAAGGGTCTGTGAGTTGCATTGTCATCGTGCCCAAAATGGTTGTCCACAGTGAAGTAACCACTCATATTGGCTTAACTGAGACATTCCTGAACCCTGATTTTCTTTTATCATGGAGGCTATATTTTCCACTTGTCATCCGAATATCTTAAATTGTATTAGTGGGTCAGTTTTATGATAAAATGCATAAGTATTCATGTCTTAGCCACAAAATGTAATGCACCAATATAGAAGCGTAGTTGTAAAGAGGAAATAATGATACTACATGTATATTTCTTAATCTAAACACCTCCGTTGCAGCCCTGGCTGTAAACCATTCTGACCTTAAGGTGAAGCTTCCTGCCATTTTGAGTGGTTTCAGGATTATCCTGAACTTGGCACCATTCATCTTTACATGGAGTCTGACCACCTGGAGCAGTTGTCTTTGCTTGAGAAACGCCTCCCCACAGCATCATGCTCCGGCCACCATGTTTCATAGTGGATTTTGTGCTCAGAACGGTTTCATCTGATCAGAGGACCTTCTTCCATGTTTGCTGCGTGCTGTATATGGGATAGAATTAGGCCCAACTTCAACAAAGAATTCCTCTTTTCCAGGAAGACCAGATTTGTTGCATTTGAAAGGTGTCTGTCCTCAGATTCTCCCACCTGAGCTGTGGATTTCTGCAGCTCCCCTAAAGTCACAATGGGCCTATTATCTGCTCTCTAATTCATACTCTTCCTTGAGACATGTCAGTTACTGTAAATTGGTCGACAATGTCTTGGTTGGTGTGGCACATTTTAAAACATTTTCACATCAAAAAGGATGACCCTCATTCACGTGCGGTCAGTGACGTCGCCAAAACTTTGATTCTGTGGTCGTAGTGTGAAAAAAAAACAAAAAAATCATAAAGAAGATCGAAGAGTATGAATACTTTTGTAAGAGGCTGTACATCTCAAGCCTTACTCTAAGGGAGCAATCAACTTACCTGGAGATAGGCATGCCTGCGCACTGTACTATATTTGTATTGCAACAGACGCTTGACAATCTGGCAGAGTCTTTACCTCCAGAGTTTCTGCTCAATTTACTACCCGCATCTTCTGTACTCTAATAAAACTGGAGTCTGTTCTCGGTCAGCCAAGGGAAAAAAAAAAACGGCATGTGATTAACCTTCATTAGTGGCCCGTTGAGGGCACATGTTGGTGAGATCCAATTTTTGGCTTGTTCCAGGTTCTGCCTCACAGAGCTCCCCCCTAGAGTATGTAGATATATTAAACTTTAAGATTTAACCCTTTAAGGAACCAAATATCAGCTTTTTTCCCTCAATTTCATGGAAATGTCTTGTTATCCAGAATAGATTCATATTTTCTCTTCTGATTGTCCTTATTTCCCTTCATTCCCACAACGTATTTACATTTCCTCCTTCCATCAAGGGATGCAGCCAACAAAATCCCCTTTGTTTACACCTATTCTGTTTGTCCTCTCTAGCCTGAGCTGAGTGAGCAAACCAGATCAGAATATTTTTCCAGTGTGGGAGAAATCCGAGAGCTTTTACACAGCCCGAGAAAAACAAAGAAGTCTGTGCTTCAAAAGATGTAAGTATGATCTAATGCTTTCCAACCCCACCAGTCAAAGAGGACGCTCACAATGTTTGTTCCATGCTTTAAACTTTTTTTTTTTTTTTTTTTTGTAGAGCCAAACAAGCCTGTGTCCAGCAAGAGATCTGTGGTTCTATGACTGAGATGCAGCAGATGGACCAGAGAGGCTTCCCCAAAAAGCAGAAACTGGAACATAAAGCTAGGCATTCAGACCCAAGACCAGAGGCCGTGCCCACGTCTGAGCCGAACGCACCCCTGGAGGCAAACCACAAGGTGCCTTGCAGCAAGGCCTTAATTGAACTTGAGGCTGAGATACGGTCTGCTCAAAAGCAAAAGCATGAGTCAAGCCATGAAATAACACAGAAGAGCGGCAAGAGGTGCGAGCCCAGTGATGCTGGGGAAGATCCTGGCTTACAACTGGCCAAGAAAACGTGCCTTGGAAGCCCTTCAGCCCCAGTGCAAATCCGCTCTACCTCGCAAACATCCAACCAAAACCTCCCTCCTCCGCTGCCACTTCCTACAGTCGTAGTGATGGCAGAGTCCAAGGCTTTCCCTGTCTCCGAGTGCAAGAAAACCACACTGGAAGTAGAGCTGCTTACTCCAGGGAAACAGGCCCAGAGGCTCCTCCTTACAAGCAATAACACAGCAAAGACAAACCAAAACAGGCCAGCCGCAAGTCTGAGGGGCCTATCTGTCAAGCCCGCATCCTCGGGCTCCTCTATTGGTTCCAGATCTGCACTCAGTGTGGAGGGGAGTGAAAACGTGCCCAGAACCTCCAGATTACGACGAACGAAGAGGTCCTGAGAGGGAAAGGAAAGCTGAAGGAAAGATCCCTGACGCCACGGTGTTGGAGATTTTATTCTGTCAGGCTGCATGCTTGCAGCTCATGTGGTCTCTAGAAAACTTTACTTGTTCTTTTTAACACATTATTCTTGTGACTTAAATCAAATGTTAACCACTTTTTGTCAATTTAAACTAAATTATTGGAGTTTTCTCTTGACAAATACTTAAAACAGGCCTGTTTTAAGTATAGAGTACGGAGTTCTGCAAATGAAGTAAAAAAAAAAAACCTTTATAGGGGAATAGATTTGGTTTTGTGTTAAAGCTCAGGGGTTTGAGACAGTCAGGAGCCGTGCAGTACGTCATGGCTTTCAGTCTGAAATGCTGGCTCCTACGGGTCTGAAAAGGGTCCAGTATCCCCGCTGAAGCTCTGATGTGATTGATGGCAGTTTCCAGACTTATTTCATCACCCTATTCTTATTTTATTTTTTCAGACATTTGTCATGTAAATTTTATTGAATACATATTTCCTAATCCATCGAATGCAGAGTATAGCAAAAGTTTTTACACCCCTTGAGCTTTCCCACATTTTTTAAAGTTTCATCCATAAACTTTAATGGATTTTGTTGAAATTTTAAGAAAAACACAGAGTAGGACTCAACGGAGAGGGCAGAAAGGAGGAGTTTTTGTATTTTATTTTTTTTATTTTATTCTTTTCCAGAAATAAAATTTGAAAAGCTTTGTGTTTGTATATAGCCCCTTTTATTCCGATGGCCCCAAATAAAAAAAACTCAGACACGTTCAGAAGTTTAAGGCTTAGTTTACATCCTGTTGTTAAAGCTGATCGTTGCAATGTGATTAACAGCTTTGCAAACTTTCTGGCAGAAACCTTTGTTCAGTCAGACTAAGCAGAAACCATCTTTATTTTGACTGGTCCATTCTATTGTACAAATAAGCTTCAATTAAAACATTTTTCCTCAACAACTCTGACTTGGTTTCATTGAAAGCTTCGCCACAGCATGATGCCATCGCTGTTTCACAGTGTGGTGGTCGCTTTAGAGTGGCCATTCCGAGCTATGGATCCCTGCAGCTCCTCCAGAGCTACTCTCAGCACACTGGCCGTTTCTCTGATAGGCCTTCTCCTTTCCCACGGTTTTTCGTTTCGTTTGTCCGTGCTGCGGTTTTCTTACTAATGTCATCTAACAAACCTCGGAGATCTTCAAAGAACAACTTATTTACTTATGCGACTCAGACTGGAGTTAATTAGAGGGGGCAAAGAACAAATGGATTCCTCACTTGCAGATTATTTGTAAGAGTTATGAAAACCATGCATCCTTTGTGATCATGCCTAGTTTGTGGAATACAGGGATTAGTATCAATGACAGAAGTAATGAATTTAACAGTTGTGAAAATGAAAAACAATTTCAACGATGCACTGTGGCTTTTATCGTAGATTCCTGTTAAATATGAGCAACTGCTTCAGCAGCAGTGGTTATTTGAAGAGCTGAGTCTCACATATAACTGATTAAAGTATTAATCCATCTCTTATGTCAATGAGTTTGTTGCTTCCAACGAAAGAAAACTCTTGGAATGATGCAAAAAAAAACCTGAATAATTTGGATTTCATTTTTATAATCTTTCAAACACAGAGCAGATTGGCTAATGCTTATGGCAGCTTTGCAGGGAGGTCTGGCCAACAGCGGTATTTGAAGCTGTAACTAGAGACGACTCGTCATCAGAAGCCAGTTCTGTTCTCCTGGAGACGGATTAGATCAGCCGGGTCCTAATGTTTTAGGGTCATCCTAGGGAAGTGTTGCTAATCCCTGGTCTCTGTTTTAATCCTGTCAAACATATTCCCAAGAGATTCTCCTTAAACTCTGATCCCTGCGCGTCTGTCCGGTTTTTAAAGAAAGTCCGCAGCTTTGGGCCGGACTAACAAGGGGAAACATTGTGAGAGGATCATGTGGTGTGGAGGTATTTCTGACCTGATGCGAGGATGGCCGGCTACAACACAATTAGCTGTAAACATATTTGGACAGGGACCAGGATGGGAGCCTATGAAGTGTTTCCAGCCTGGGTTCCCACGCCAGCTGCATGAGAAGTGCTCTCATAATGTGCTCTGACATGTTCTGGCCCCAGATGCGTCACAGACACAGACTCTGAACTCGATTTC
The DNA here is from genome assembly GCA_018398635.1 of Cyprinodon brontotheroides. Taxonomy (NCBI): domain Eukaryota; kingdom Metazoa; phylum Chordata; class Actinopteri; order Cyprinodontiformes; family Cyprinodontidae; genus Cyprinodon; species Cyprinodon brontotheroides. The sequence continues at coordinate 11,949 of JAGKQL010003047.1, read as the reverse complement.
TCCAGAACAAAGACAACTTTTAATTCTCTTTTCATACAAAATATTTAATAAATATGACTTTTCAAAAAATATATTGCCAGATCAACACATAACTCTCAAGTTCATAACACAAAAAGAAGTCTGAAAGGACAAACTGTTGCCAAGATCTTAAAAGGTTAACAAATGAGATAAAACGTTTTTTTAAAGAGCCTCGTCCTTTTTTTTTTTCTTTTTTTTTTTTATGTGCACAGAAACAAAGCGAACGTTAGCAGAGGAAGGCAGTGTTTGCATCAGTGTTCCCATTGCCCCCCTGCTGTTCAAGTATCACGCTGACTAAAGCAGATGGGAATTCGACAGCCTTTGAAATACGTGGGTGGATTAAAAACCGAAGCTGCTGAAGAATTTTTGTTCCCTTACAAGTTAATTTATATCCATTAGCGGCAAGCAATATGTTTGCCACCATGTCCAACTCTCGCAGCCGAAGGAGATCTTTTTGTCGTCCTAACCTCACTTGGCTTGGATTAAGGTCCTGGCAACAATGAAATGTCAAATGTTAAAAAAAAAACAAAAAACGAGTGGAGTTTTCAGGCGTTGAAGTTCCCGTCTCGTCTTCTCAAATTTGAAATTTGCCTTTTATCAAACAAAAAAAAAAAATGGTTTTAAAAAGAAATGGAAAGCTTCTGCCGCTATCAGAACCTTCAAACTAGACAGAACATATAAATAAAAAGGAATGATATCTTTAAGGCTCTTGATTATTAAGTTAATAAATCAAATATACACAATGATTAATAAAAAATGTACATATCTACAAGTTCTAAATTGTCACATAAATTCTTCATATTGGCAGCAACCGCTGACACTGAACCATTTCTTCTCTCTTGCCCCAAAAAAGTTAAAATAAATAATAAAGTGGATTTTTTTTCTCCTCTTATTTGACAGTTGCTCGAGTCTAAAAGCTGAAAAAAAGGCACTTTCTCCAAATGAAACTAGAAGGAATTCAAACGCTTACTAAAACAAATTAATTAGCTCTAGTGTCGAACACGTCGTGTAGGTTTAGTCATTCAACAACAATTACACCAGAAGCCGCCCCCCCCTTTCCATTTGTCCAACAGATTTTAAAAAAGCAGGGGGAGGAAATGAAATGCAACAGAGGACACTTGCAGCGAGTAGCTCTACGGTGAAATGTAGACCAGTGCCTTGTGTTTCCAGCCAACGAAAGCAACCGTCACTGCCAGTGTAAGCCAGCTTGTCAAAACTTAAATTAACACGGGGAATACGTGAAAAATACTGAGGGGGTCAACAAATGACATGACCGTTTAATAACCACACATGCCGAGGCTCCCCGTTTTCACCCACCACCTGGGTGTGAAGGAATAAGGCTTGGTTGCACAGCAACACAGCTGTCTGCTATACTATATAGTCCATCCTGTTTATGCTGTTTGCCGTCTCCAAGTCCCTGTTGTCCTGTTTGTTAGTCCAGTTAGGATGCTTGGACGATGGGTTGGGATTGGAGATGGGCGCCTTCTCGTCCCTCTCCACCAGCGTGTATGCTGGCTGTTTGGCGAAGCGGCTCTTCTGTAAGTGCCTCTCCTTGTCGTCCTCATCCCCATCGGGATGATTTGTCCTTATTTTGGCAATGATTGAGTTCTTGTTTTCATAGTCTTTGATAGCCACCGTCAGACCCACGTGCTTCTCTATAGGGTTCTTGATCTGGTTGAGGTGCTCCCGCACGTTGTTGGTGGTGTTGTCCTCGGAGCAGGTCGGCGATGTCCCGTTGTGGTTGCTCTGTTTCCGCCGCCGCCGCATGCACCATAGTAGGACGGAGAGCAGCAGGAGGAACCAGATGATGATGAAAATGGAGGAGAGGAGGGGCACAAGATAATCTGACGGAAGAAGAGAACATGTTAGTAAGATCCCACTGAAGATGACTCCTCCACCATCATGCTGCAGTGGCTGATGCGTGTTTTTGTTTTAGCAGCGTTTTGCATGCAAGTCAGAAAGTTTACACCTAATTTTGTGAGACTGAAGAAATGAATGCTTCCTAAAAAATACAATTTAAAGACCTTTTATGGTTTCCTTGTGACCAACCTGTCATAAAGGTCAGGTTTAAACAATTAACAGCTGTCCCACCAATCCGTTCAGCTAAGTAATGCTCCACTTCTTGGCAAATTCAGTTACAATATTTTTATATTCATATATGCATGCAAACATGCAAATATATTTACATTTCCATGTTCTTCTTATGATCTTATAAAGTGAAATGAAGCAAAATAATATAAAAAAAAGGGGAGTTTTGTTGAGAAGGCACCGTCTTTGGCTAAGGCACAGGCTGCTGTCACTATTTTTGATGGATGGAGGACACATGCAGTCTCACAAAGAACCCATCTAAACCCACACAGCAAAGCAGCTCTGCTTTTTATCCTGAATTCCTGGATCGTCTCTGTAACGCTCTGCTTCACAACTGTGCATTGCATGAAGCGAGCTGGGAAAGATCCAATACGCGGGAAAGGAAATGCCTTTTAAACCAAGCACATTTTTCTTTGGAGTGCCTAAGTGTTGCTGTCATATCTAAGGTGTGTGGCACTATCTGATCAAGTGTGTGCACGTCTAGAACTGAAGAATTGGTTTCATACCAGTTTTGCCGGGTCTCGGCCCTTGCACTTTAATGATGGCGGAAGATTGTGTTTGTTCCGTTCCTTTTGCTCACCAGGTCAATTATCCGGTCAATAATCTCTTTGATGGGATTGCGATCCAAAGCGATGGTCATCAGTGGACTGGAATTTAAAGAGAAAAAAACAAAACAAAAAATAAGTCATAAAATCCCTTTTTACAAGACTGGCGCCCATCTACAATACAGAACACAATATAAACTCCATTACAGCATCTTTAACTGCCGCTGGGAATGCAAACCAAAGGCTATATATCAAAGATTTGTCAGCAAAGGGAGAAAAAATATGGCAAATTGCGGAAGGAGCACTCACCAGGCGGGCAGTGGATCTTATTTGCTTGGCTTTGAGAGAGCGACGAGATTACGGGATACAGGGGTTACAGAATGCTCAAGGAAAAATTCCTAGTACGTTCCAGGTTCTCAACTGCTTACATACGCCTTCACAGTCGAGAGCCCCTAGACACGAAAGAGAATCAGGCATAGGCTACAACATTGTGCACAGGAATGAAGAATAAAACTACGTTCTTTGCTTACGGGGCTGTTTTGGCAAAATGGTTCAAAGGCGGCGAGATTTTCCGAATCTGAGGGAATAAAATCTGCTGTTTCCATCTCATTACGAAGGTTTCGGTTACAACTCCACGATGGGGAGTGACTTCATCCACTAAAACTGTTGGAATCAGACAGTGGAATCATAGAAGGCAGAATACTAACACACTCCTTTTATTTAATGATCCATGAAGATTTTTACTTTTTATTGCCTAACGACTTTCTCTAAACATGATCTTTCACGCGTTGTTCTTTCATTTTTTATTCACGACCAGTCCCATGGAGGGCATAAAAAACAAATAAAAGGATAATTTAATCTCTTTATTCCCGGTGCTTTAGAGGGGCACTTTACCACAGGCATGATCTCCCCTTTTTAAGATTAAAAGATTTGTTACTTTAAAGGCGCCTTTGTTGTCCTGGTAAGAGGAGCTGGGGTGGCATTTGATTGGAGGCTGAGGGGCTGGAGCCCCAGCATTCTCGAGCTCCAGGCAGGGTTTCACAAAGCAGTGGGCTTCTCTGAAAAGAGGGCATGCAGCTCTGATCGGGGGGCAACCACCTCTGCCTTTAGGCGCCCGAGTTTGCACAACTTTGGGCCGCACCACTCTGGGAAATGGGGAAAACGTTACAGCATCACATAATAATCCAGCGTGTGATGCATTTTGGGTTCTGGTCGTAAACTTTGTACTTGTTAAGCGGCAGCAACCTGTTCAATCCGTCCTGCAACTCACATGATTTTCATATTTTCTTCCATTTCACGGCTTTTGCCTCTCTGAAGGTGTAACCCTACTGCCAGCCATGTTCGATGAGGTCACATGCATTTCCAGAAAATGTCAGAGTTATTTAGGCAATAAAAAAAATGTATTTTGTGCGCAGACACACGCATCATGAGGCATGAAACCCATAGTTGTAACAATGGTAAGCAAATACACTTCCTGATCATTTTCACCCCTTCAGCTGTAATACTAAAACACCATTGTGCATCTAGTGATAAACTAGCATGATAACACAACCTCAAGCTGCTCCTTGAAACCCCAAGGTCTCCAATTGGCCCAGCGCGGCTGTGGGAAATTCATCTGAAAATTCATCTGACCCCAATCATCAATACAGCCATTGTGTTTCTTTTCAAAACAAACGGCATCATCCCAGTATAGAATTCGACACTCCCAAACCGACTCCACCCAGACAGTGTTGTTGAGAGCGAGCTGGGCCCTACCTACAGCCGAGAACGATACACACCCACAAATACAACCTTTGTGTCAATAACCACTTTGTGTAGCGCAAGACTCCTGTAAGATCCATTAAACAGAAGCACAGGTACTTCAGCCCCACATTAAGTAAACAACACCTTTCATTCATGATTTACACATTAATTTAGACCACTGGTAGAGACTTTGGCTGCAGCAGTGTATAAAAATCTGAGGTGAAATTCAGCTGATAAAACTATTGGCATGTTTAGCTCAGTAAAGTTGTGAAGAAAAAATAGAAATAGTATCATTTATTTGAGCAGTAAAAAGTTTGTTGATCTTCATAAATCATATAAAAACTTTTAGAAATCTAGAACGGAACATATAAAGGCTCAACTATCAGGGTAATTAAATGACTCAATTTAATATTTCACTTTCAGTTTAATAAAACTTTTAAATGCTTTTTGGATCTAAAGGTTGAAAATAAAAATCATTCTAAAAGAGAAACAACATAGGCTTGTGTGTCCCACATTTACAAACATAAACAAGGGCAGCTTCCTAAAGGACTTTGCCAGATGTGATTGTTTTATTTCAAATCTAGCAATTATTATTAAAGATCTTTCCACTAGTCTAATATTAACTCCCTCTACATTAACAGGTCTAATCAGACTAAAATAGGTAATTCAGCTATAAATAATTTGTTTTCTGAACCTTTCAGTGTGAGATCAGGCTACTGCAAATCTGAGTGAATTGAAACCTACCTTTGTGCACATCACTTTTCCATTGGAGCAGTGACAGATGTTGCAGTCTTCTTCCCAGCTGGCTCCATCCAGGGTAACATGCCCATTACTGGAGCAATGTTTCCTCGTTTCTGTGTTAGAAAAAAAAAATGCTTTGTGAGAAACATTTATCCAGAATAACCAGCTTATTTTCTCCTTCCTGTGAGGACATACTGTCTTGACAGTGGAGTCCAGTTCTGTCTGGTGGACACAGGCAGCGGTATCCGTTGATCTCGTCCACGCAGGTGGATCCCAGCGCGCAAGGAGAGGATTGGCACTCGTTAATATCTGTTATGGAGAGCAGAAGAAATATTTTGGTTAGGAAATAAAAAGGATGGGTAGGTAGAATTCAAATATTGCAATGAGAAAATCTAAGAGTTCATTCATGCCCCTTTGTTTAAACTACAAGAAAGTTTGATGAGCAAATGAGTCCTGGAAAGCCCCCCCTCTTTTTTTTGTAACTTTTTTTTAAAAAGTCAGCGTCATTAGCAGGTATGCAGCAGCTAAAGGTTGGACTAAGCAGAACAAAGGGTTTGCAATGGGAAAGAATGTGACCATCTGAAAGCCTTTAAGAGGGAAAACAGTCTGAGTAATCAGTGTCAGAGAGCATGGCTGATTAGCTGCTGGCTCGCTAAGCTGCTTTACCCCTGGGGACAGCAACACGGCCGGTGGAGTGACACCAAAATGGCTCAGGCTGGCCTGCAGCCCGGCGTTCAGATAATTGGCCGACTAGACCTTTCATTTGCAAGTGACTGATTGTCCGTCTGTGAGGCATGATCTGACTGACTGACGGGGTCAACAGCAAAGATGCACAGATCAGAGTTTTGCAACAGATTAGTTAAACGTTGAGCTGATGATTTAAAAATATTATAATTCCTCTATAAGAACTACATTATAAGCTACAGGAACACCAGAAAATCTCATGTATATTAAAAGCAGAGGTAGCATCCTGAAACATTTAGAGGAGCAGTCTGTAAAGCATTATTATATCAATAAGTTGTTACAATTGACATTTTTGTCCGCCTTCAGCAACATGTAGGCAGCTTAAAAAATATTTTCCAAAAATAATGTAGAACTTTACATTAACATGACTCAAAGCAGAGCAAATGTGCTTCGCTTTGCCTTCATGTAAACTGCTGAAAGTCTCTTCCTTTATCTGTAGCCTTGAGATGTTGGTCATTTTTCCCCAATTGCCGTTTCCATACCTTTATAGAGGTAGACATTTTCTGAAGCAAAATAGCACCGTTTTAAACTCCACACGGATGTTTTATATCCTCAACATCCTAGAAAACACTGTTTCCATTTAAATAGGATCTAAGACCTTCATCCTTCCTCTGACTTCACATTTAAAACCTCACTTAGGAAAAAGATGGATAGCTCCGAGTCTTCCTCCTTCAGTGTAACACCTGCACCAAAGATTATTGCTTTATTGCACCGATTTCTCAGTGCAGCAGTTGCAGATTGATTGGATTTTTCTCAGGCTGTGTTGACCTTACATCAAGGAGGGACTGCCCCTCCCTCACCTGTTGCTGTGTACTCCAGTGCATTGATTGGTGCGTATATTCTCCAAATAGGTATTTGGATATAAATTGGAGGCGGGGTTAATACTCACTGATCCGACAGTCTGGACCGGCGAAACCAGGGGCGCATTCACAGCGGTACCAGTTATCCCCATCTACACAGGTCCCACTGTTATAGCTGCAGATAAAAAAGAAAAAGCATTTTTAGTTGAAGTTTTCTAACAATTAACAAATGATGATTCTCAAAGACTTCAAAGATACTAGTACGTTTTTTTTTTTTTTTTATGACTTCAAACGTGGGCTTAAGAATTTGAAAGCGTTTTGTTTGGCGAGAGTCACACATGGGAGCTCGCAAAACAGGGTTAGGCGATTGCATCCCAGGAATGACGAGGAAGGGAGGGTGTTTGCCCGATTCTCAGCATGCAGGTGAGGTGAGCCGCACAGGAGGAGCAGCTTGTTTACACCAGTTGAAATCTACAGGAAATGTTTTGCTTCCACTTACCATGGGTGGGGACTGCAGTCGTTGGTATCTGTAAGAAAGAAAGGGTGGAAGGGGAAGAAAAAAAAAGGAAAAAAAACTGGTGAGTGTGGTGGTGTTATTTATTTTCTCTTTACCTCTCCACCCACACGTGGAAGGTGTTCAGAGCACTTTAGCAGCAACTTTAGCACGTCTGAGCTTGTGAGTGCAGAGGCATAATAAGCTGATCCACATTGCATTAATACTGCAGCACCCAAAAAAAGTGACCGTACACCTCCACACCCTAAAACTCCCATTTCATCCCCTCTTCTGAAAAGGAACGGCTACAAGAGGAATTTATGTTCTGGACTGCAAGCGTACAGGGCAGGGATCCCGGGAAAGTTGGGGGAATACAGGAAGGCTGTAGAACAAGCAGACATGTCACTATTTGGATAGGAATGCAACGACAGAAAGAGGGAGAGGGGAGGGGGGGTGGGACCAGGGAAGAAACATCTGTCTTCACTTTCCTCTGCCCTTTTCTTTATCCTCCTTTGCTTTCTCCTCTCATGGCCAGCATCCGCCAGAGAGGGGAGAAACGTTTGAGGAGAGCACGAAAAAGGGCCAGCAGATCAAACGTTGATGGGATGCATGAGTTTAGCAATTATTTATTTAGCAATAAATGTCCACCTTATTCATTCCACTTACTCTGAGTGCATGTGGAGCCCTCCCAGCCTTCCTTGCAGACGCAGGTGAAGGAATCCCCCTTCACCACACAGGTCCCTCCATTCTCACAAGGGTTGGGCAGACAGCTGGAGTTTTTGGCTGAGAAAGAGTGGGGGAGGGAATTAATAAATGCAACAATCATTCAGGCATACACCTTAAACATAGATGACGCGATTAAAACTGGTTCGGGTTGGCCTTCCTTTTTTTTCCCTTGCATTCTTTAGCTTTGATGTGCACTGTCAACGCAATCAGGGAACTTAAACGGATATCTGTCAGCACTGACAAATGGGCAAAGATGGAGAAGAGACAACTAAGGAGTGCTGACAGAGTCGAGGGATAAAAAAATAATTTTATGATCTTCACGACCCCCTCTGATGCTGCTTATACTGAGTCAAGACGGAGCTGAAGGAGAAATCAAGCATTTTTTATACATTTTGTCATTTTATAACACCGCTTAAAGGCATTTTAAATCCCATTGCACATCTTAGAGCAAAGCGGTGAGCCGTTGTGAAATCTAAGCAAAATTATGCATGGTTTTTTTTTCTGCAAATAAAAAGTTTTACCTCACACCTATAAAAAGCTATCCTGATTTATTAGAAATGAAAAAAGCCACCTCAGCATGCTGTAGCTACTGTTATTTGTAGTGCAGATTAGTCTGAATCGTATGCATAACTAATAGCTGTCCTCTCAAGCTGCAGCTCCTCCAGAGTTACCATGGGGTTGCTTTTTAAATGAATGCTCTCCTCACTTGGTCTGTAAATGATTGCATTTCGGTAGGTTTGTTTAAGAGTTGAATGCAATGTTTTGTCATATCTTAGACTTAAAGCATAATGCAAATTTTGCAAGGAAATATTAAACATGGCATATTTAGTGCCTGAAAAGTTTTTCAGATTACTACTTCCTACTTTGCAATGAGCTGTTTCTAACATAAATGGATATTTATTTTGTTTTATAACCTCCATCTGCCTTTTAAAGATCTCCCAAATTTTATCCTCAATTGCTCTGCCTTTTTCCTTCATGTCTTTAAGACATTTTGTTCACCAGTGTTCTCCGAAAAATCTCAGAGGCCTTTACAGAGCTGCTGGATCTATATTATCATTAAATGAGACACATTTACCCTCTAGAATATCTTAAAGTCAATTTACTGTGATGGATTTCAGTTTAAACTTCATTTGCGATTATAATTTGGCAAAAACATGAAGGTTAAAACCCCAAGCTGCCCACCTATGTTGCACGTTGTGCCTTCCCATCCCGGGGAGCACTTGCATTGGAATGTGTCGCCCTCATCATGGCAGGTGCCTCCATTGTTGCAAGTGGCTTCATCACACTGACTTTCACCTGCAGCAGACATGTGAAAAAAAAAAAAAATCTCAGGGTTTCTCTGGTAATAGATAATTGAGCACAGCCATGAGCACATACCATGAGCCTGCACAGACAGACTACACAGGTGTGGACAATAAAATAAAAAAAACTGGGGAGGCTCCTACGTGAGTGGCAGGTTTTTCCTTTCCAGCCGTTTTTACACTCGCAGAAGAAATCAGACACCAGGTCTCGACATGTCCCTCCATTATGACAAGGATTGGTGCTGCAGTCATCTATGTCTGGAAACAGATGGGTGTGTGTGTGTGTGTGATTTTAGGGCGGCATATCAAACGGTCAATCAAACATTTTTTTTGTTGAGACACAGTTTTAAAATGTTTTAGAATGAGGTGGAGGTGCTACTCACTGATCTCGCAGTGGTCGCCCTCCCAGCCGTCGGCACAGATGCACTGGTAGATGCTGACTTTGTCGATGCACGTGCCTCCGTTATGACACGGGTTGCTCTCGCAGTCGTTTATGTCTAGAATTGAAGGGACACATTAAGTAAAATCAGCCACGGCTGTGAAGAACGCTGTGAATGAGGTGGATTGGGCCTTACTCTCGTGGCAGTAGGTGCCTCTGAAGCCCTCCTGGCACTCGCAGCTGAACTGACCCCCTGCTTGGCTCTGACAGCGGCCGTGCGGTCCGCACACATTTGATGAAATGTAGCGCTCTCCTCCTGGTGTGCTGTTAGATGCCACGGCAACTGTACAGCTGTCTATCACTGCAGAAAGATGGCACAGACATTAATGGATCAAGCTAAGAGTCAGAAAAAGGAACAAGGGTCAGTAGTTTGTCTTGCAAGAGCATTTTTGTCTTTATGCCACTAAAACGACAAACTGCAGTTTTTAAACAGAGATTTTCAAATGAAAAGTGAATAAGAAACTTTTTTTTTTTTTTACCAAGTACAGCGTGCCCTTTGAGTCAAAGTGGATCTGTAGGGCTATGTCTCCAGAGAATAATTTTTGTCTATTTCATATTGAAAAATAGTCCCAACTGAGTTCAGACCGCGTGTCAAACTCATCGCCGTGGGCTGGATTTGGCTTCCCACGGTAATTTATCCAGCCCATAAAAGCCAAGTCAGGCTGATCATGTGATAAAATGGAAGGATGTGTTCTTTCAGAGTTTAAAAGTGTTAAATAAGCAGTGGTAAAGTTATAATACCAGAGCGGTGTGCTCTTTGTAAATGATATAAGTAAATCAAAAGGTTCACTTTTACACCAGCCCTTTTAAAGACCTAATAAAGTTAGAGTGGCCTGATATAAAAACCATCTTTCACACCCCTAGATTAGATAGAGAACTTCAGTTGTCAATATCTCCAGGTTGAAGTAGCATCTAGATTGTATTTTTTTATTAATAAATGTGCCTAAGCGTAGAGGACGGACTGGCAGCCTCCCTCTCAACAGGTCCTGTCAGATTTTCCAACCTGAGCAGTTAATCTCTGCAGCTCCTCCATCTTGTATAAATTCAGAGGTTACAGGTAAAAGCAGTGATTACATTTTACAATCTTTCTGGATTAGACAATTCTGTTAAACCATCATGAACTGCTTTAATTTATCGGATTTAATGTGAAAGAATGTGTAAAAACTTGATCTTTTTCCAGGGCTCTGTAGCTGTGGAGGAGCAGGTCATGGTGGGGTGTCGATGGGACAAACAGAGATAAGCTGCAATGCTTTCATAAGCAATTTGGAGAGATTGTTTTTTTCACTGGATCCAAATCCCCTCCTTTCCCCCTGTCTGATCAGGTTAGGCGCATGAGGTGAAATTGCTTCCCTGTAATCGCTTTATTCGTGCCAAGAGTGCAGAGAATCTCACTGTCTGGTATCTGCCTCTGTGGTTGGTCCGCTCACTCAATTACATGAGCAGGCACTGAAAATTGTGCAGTCTCATTGAAGGGGAAAAGAGGAGGTAGCCCACCAAGTCATTGCAGAGAACACACACGGCGCTATCGGGCGTTTGCCAGATCTTCAGGAAACTTCTAAACTGTTGGAATCGTTGGAAAAGGCTTTACTTAGGAGAGAGCATCAAATCCGCTGGAGTCCGCCAAGAAGCCTCATTGTAAGAAAACTAAGCAAGTATTGCTCTCATGGGAAAAATGTGGGTGAAGTGTTTCACTACTGCACGGTTCACAGATCATCTTTCAGCAGCTTTATGGAAAAAGCCTGTGGCTCTTGCAGGCAAGAGATTTACCTTTACACGTGGTGGTGCGGCAGTGGTCTTTGAGGTGGGAGCAGTTTTTGCCCTCATAGTCCTCTGGGCACGCGCAGAAGTAGTCTGTGGCCCGGTTAAAGCAGGGTGCTCCATTCTGGCACGGGTTAGGTGAGCAGTAATCTATATCCAGCTAAAGGAGGGGAGAAAAATGTATGGAACTGTAAGCAAAGAACCTTATAACCAGTGCAGCTCTGCAACACAAAACAAAGCTTATTCCCACAAGCATCCCCTGATCAGGCCGAGCCAGGAATCAACACAAACACACAAGGCAGGGAGGGGGGAAAAAAGGCAAGGCAGAGACAAGAGGAGCCGTCCTCTGGAGTCGGAGATTCGGTGCAAAGGAATGTTTTGCACTGCAGCCAGGAGCAGCTTCTAGAAAGCAATCCATTTTAGAAGAGTAGGAGGTTAACAGGGTGTGGCTAGAAACTAGAAGATAAAATAAAGATTCAAAGGCAGGAAGGAAAGGAAAGAAGGGAAAGGAAGGAAGGAAGGAAGGAAGGAAGGAAGGAAGGAAGGAAGGAAG
>JAGKQL010003046.1:0-25855 GCA_018398635.1 Cyprinodon brontotheroides | reverse complement strand
CACTCTTACAATTATGAATATTTACGCCCCAAATGAGGATAATCCAGTTTTTTTTTTAAAGAACTAGCCCAAATCTTGGTGGGTCACTCAAAAAGGGCGATTATTTTAGGGGGAGACTTCAACTGTGTCTTGAACCATTACATGGACACATTTCCAGCAGAACAAACATATCAACTATCAAAAACAAAAGCGTTGAAGAATCTATTAGAGGAATTGGGGCTGGTTGATATTTGGCGTGCAAAACACCCAAAGATCAGAGACTATACTCACTTCTCAAAGGTTCATAGAAGCCATTCAAGAATAGACTTCTTTTGTGTTTCCAAGCAGGCATCCCACAGAGTGGTGGATTGTCACATTGAACCTCAAACTATTTCAGACCATGGACCTATGATAATGTCTTTAAATATCGACCTGGAGAAACCTTTCAAGTTATGGAGATTGAACGTATCACTTTTAAATAACCCGGAGGCAATCCAATATATAAAAGACGAATTAAATTTCTTTTTAGATATTAATGATACGGACGAGATTTCACCATCTACCCTGTGGGATACAGCCAAAGCATACTTGAGGGGTAAAATTATCTCTTTTTCTTCAAAAGTTAAAAAAGAACGTGAGAAAAACAAGAAGACTTAGAAGAACAGATTAAGAAACTGGAGACCAAACATAAACGAACAAATGAAGAAAATGTATTACAGGAACTTAGAAAATGTAGACAGGATTTGAATGAGTTACTAACTTATAAAGCAGAGGGCGCTTTACGTTTTGCAAACCAAAAATACTATGAACAGGGAAATAAAGCAAGCAGACTATTAGCATTTCAATTAAGAAAATCACAGGCAAGTCGAACCGTTCAAAAAATTACGTGCCCAATATCTAAAAAACTAGTATCGCATCCCAAAGAAATTGCAAATGCATTTTCAAAATATTATAGACAACTATATAATTCGGAGACCAATCCTAACAAATTAAATATAATTAGGAAATTTTTGCAATGAATTAATCTGAATAAACTTGACGCGGAGGAAGCTAAATCATTAGTGGGGACAATTACCGAAGAAGAGATAAAACCTGTTATAGGAAAGCTTAAGAATAATAAATCACCAGGGGCAGACGGATTCCCAGGAGAATTCTATAAATGCTTTCAGACTGAGCTTATCCCACTCTTATGCAGAGTATTTAATCATGCTCTGGGCCACAAAGACCCACCTAAAACATGGGCAGAAGCAATTATCTCGGTTATACACAAAGAAGGTAAAGACCCCACACAATGCGCCTCTTATAGACCAACAAGTCTGCTGTGCAATGACGTTAACATTTTAAGTGCCATCTTGTCCAAAAGACTACAAAAGATTATAAATAAACTTATCAATCCTGATCAGACAGGCTTTATACCCAATAGACTCGGAATAAATAATATCAGACGTACTTTAAATATAATTTCAATTGGCCAACAAAGCCCTTATACATCCATGCTTCTTGGCCTAGATGCCGAGAAGGCATTCGATCGGGTGGACTGGTTATTTCTGAAGCAGGTCCTATTGAGGATTAACCTGACAACAGCCAGATGCATGTCTCGCTCCGCCTTGCTCCACTCACATACATCTGGGAACCCGCTCATTGAAAGTGATTTCTCCAACCGAATTTATGGTCTGTCCAATCAGGACGCAGGGCGGGTGTGTCCTGCATGTGACGTAGTGGAGAAGCGACCGTGAGATTACAACAACAATGGCGGCTCGCATCGAGGAAGCAAGCGTTAGCATTGATGCTGCTATTTCTTCAGAATCAGAATCAGAATCGGGTTTATTGCCATTGTTAGTGAAGAGGTTCACAACTAGGAAATTTTTGTGGTACAGTCGTGCAACATGAAACATTTATGAAATAGTAAATAAAATTATAAAAATCACTAAAAACACTAGGGTATAAGGCATGCAAAAAATATACTAATATATACACTTAAGATAAAAATATGGATAAATATAAAAAGTAAAATGTACAAGATAGTGCAAATAGAGCAGTGTGCAATACAGCAGTGTGAATGGCATGGGCAGGTTATGGAGTCTGACATATAGTGTTCATGAGTCTTATGGCAGAGGGGAAGAAGCTGTTTTTATGGCGGGAGGTGTTGTCTTCTGTGTTGTCCAATCTATCTGATATTGTTTCATTAAAAGAACATCAGAGAACGGCTTTGAAGGCTTTTGTTTTTCCCGACCGGATTTGGCGAGAGCTTGATCTACCAAATGGTTCCTCTGGTAGTTAAGGAAATGGGACTACTGCAGCACCCCATCGTTATCATCGTGTCCCCGCTGAATGCTCTCATAGAGGATCAGATCAGAGAGGCTGGAAAATTGGGTGTAACAGGTATGCAGCTGGGAGGAATAAACGAAAACGACATCCTCGACGGACGTTGCCAACTAGTATTTGGAAGTCCCGAGTCGTGGCTCAATGAGAAATGGAGGAGCATGCTTGCTTCAGAGGTGTACCAGAAGAACTTAGTGGGGATCGTAGTCGACAAGGTTCACGTCACGTATAAATGGTAAGTTAAAAAAATCCTACTGTTGTCACTGAACAACCTATTATATGTGTGATGGATCTATGTCTCTAAGCTACTTGGAGTCTTAAATAAAGTTTATACCTATCAATCTGTCTGTCTGTCTATCAGGGGCGAAGCTGGCAAAGGGAGTCCAGCCTTCAGAGAGAGCTTTGCCCGGCTGGGAGAACTCAGATCAATTGTTAAAGAAGGTGAGTTAATCCTGTAGGCCTACACTGCAAAAAGAGAACTAGAAATAATTTAAAAATTTATTAAAATTAGTGTATTTGTCCTTGATTTAATCAGGTAAATAAAGATGATTTGCCAATGAAGGAATCGCACTTAAAATAGAACAACTATCTGAATCATCTTATTTCAAGTGCAGCATGTCTAATTATATTATTTTAAGGTACAAAATCCTCATTCTATTGGCAGATAATCTTATTTTTTACCTGCCTGTCAAGTATAAATAATCTAACTTTAAGAACATTTCCATATTTTCAGATCCGTTTTTGCATTGTAAATCTGTAAAAATATTGTTATGAGGGGCCAAGCAGTGTGGTTAGCTGCCTAGGTTGTCGCTGTCCCCCTTTCATATTATGCATGTGTTGTCTTTCAGGCACACCTGTCATGGCTTTGACAGCATCTGCTGATATTGTCGCCGATACCGTGCAGCATGTTCCTAGTCATGACCTGGACTGCATGGATTGGGTGGTGACGGAGGTCAGAGAGAAGAGACTGTTGATGTCGCCTATCATTATTTACTGCAGATCACTCCAGAAATTCAATGTGGAGTTCTTCTGACTTTTGAAGTAAGGGTGAACAACAGAGATCCAGGTGTTCAAGGCTGAAAACATGCTGATCGGAATGTTCCACAGCAAGACACTGCCACAGTACAAACAGAGAGTGCTGGCATCCTTTAGGGGTGAGGGTAGCTGCAGGGTTGTTGTTGCTACAACTGCGCTGGGGATGGGCCTCAATTTTCCTAATATCTCACATGTTGTCATGTACGGGGCACCAGAGGATGTGGAAGACATAGTGCAACAGGTTGGGAGGGCTGGGAGAAACTCTTTACCTTCACATGCAGTTTTGTATGATATACAAGCATCACCAAGGGTTGATAAAACAGTGAAAGCATTGATTCATGCAGGGAAACGGGGCTGTTTTAGAAAAGCCCTCTTTAAGTCACTTTGAAGAGCACACCACAAGCTTGGAGCCGGGTCATCTCTGTTGCACCTACTGCCACTCGATGTGTTCATGTTCATCTGGTGTTTGTGTAGAGCCTACTCCAAAACATGAATCTGTAGAACGAAATGTGAGTACTAATCCACTTAGATCTAGAGAGGTGACTGAGGAAGACAAGACTGTGATCAGGGCCTGCTTACAGCAGTACAGGCGCACTTTAGTCCCAGACCTGCCACTCATCACGAACAAGACTCTCTGTACTGGGTTTGGCACTGAACTTATCGAAGCAGCAGTCGAGCACAGTCCCTATATCTTTGACTTGGCTTATATTACAAACCACCTTCCAGTATTTACAGTACGGCATGCAAGCGAAATTCTCCTAGTGATCAGTGAGGTTTTCGGGGATTTCGAATACATAGAGCCTACTTTACCTGAAGAGAGCTTCACAGAGCCTGACATTGATTTCACAGGTTATTTTGATGAGCAAGATGAGGACTTTGAAATTGAAACACAACACAGTAGCGGTTCAGAGTCAAAGTGCTGAGCACCCCTCAGCAGCAGGCTAGTAGATGCTATTGTACTAATGTCCTTGAATGACTGTCACTGCAAACAATGTAAATAATTTTGTATACAAGTAACAGTAAAAAATGCAAATAAAAAGATATGTTTTAATGAAAACTTGCTTTATTTTTTCAACTTAAAATGCTATGTTTGAAATAATTATGCTAGACATAATGCTGACAGAATTTACTCTTTAAATACTTCCATATTACAAATTTTACAATTATAAATAAACGTATTACAAAATGAAATATATACAGAAACAAAAACTTTTTACAATATTTACAATTATCTGGTGTCATTCAAAACCTTTTTTTAAACAGGGTGATCTTGCCACTCCTTTAATTTGGACTTCACCCATCCCCTCAGGTTAGTGCTTTTGAGATTGGCCAAAAGATCTCTGCTAAATTGGGGGAATGCTGAGAACTCTCTGCCTGGGTGATCCTGAAACAGCTCAGCCTCTCTAAAAACCTCCACCAGAGCTAAAATGTCCAGTCTGACAAGCAGCATGATGTACACCAGAGGACTTTAAGACCTGTAGTTCTCTGTCTGTGGTCTCCATCAAAGTTTTCAGGACCCCAATTGACTTGCTGACTCTGTCTGCTGTTTGCTCGTTAAGGTTTGGACCACTGCGTTTTAAAAAGGACTTAAGGAAATTGTTAAGGTGTTCTAGATGTAGATCTAGTGAAATGTTCCTTCCCATTCCTCCCTTCCCATTCCAAAACCTATTCCACACCAGACTGTGTGCTAAGCGAGGGGAAAGTGTGTGATTAACCTGCAAGGTAAGAAGTAGTGTACTATATGCATACTGTGTATGCCCGTAGGCCTTGTAGAACATCAACGCTACAGTATACAATCGCATTAGCCTGTCTCCGTCTCCCTCCTTAACTGCATCCTGCAGGTAAGCCAAGAAGAATCCAAAACCCAGTCTAGCCTCTGTGTGTTGCTTTTTGTGGCCCAACACTGATCTTTGACTGTCTGTATATGAAAGTGCCTTGGGAGATACTGTCAACCCATGCTCTCTTTTCTCATGGTTTTTCCTAGCCTTTATGTACTTATATACACGTTTGCAACCTGTGGCGCGGCAAGAGAGCTTCTCTCCCTGTTTGGTCAGGTCACTGGCTGTATCTGTTACACTGCTGACAATGTCAGAAATGTCCTCAAATATGACAAATTTGTCCACAATTTGGGAGACTACACCATGCAGCCAGGTCCTTTTGTCCTCTAGTGGACCAGTTAAGATGTGGTCTGGGATGAATCCGTCTGGGACATCTGTTGAGGAATTAAAAAGACAGATAATGTGAGATGCATGTATGGTTAGCTGTGATGTTACATGCAGAAAATGATACAAAACAATACAGTTGGACTGTTTTAAATGTTTTAACCCCAGTGGCCCTGTTGATACAGCGATGGTGTGACTGCAAAGTTACTTTTTTATCCGGCAAAGTTACTTTTTTCTGAAATCCACTGCAATTCACTGAAATTCTTAAGCTGTATAATAACGACATTTTGTTCTGTACGCACTCTGTGCATAAAAAATGACAAAGATTGTCTAAGTCTGATAGTGTCTGCCCTGAGATTGGTAGTTTGTTTGAAGTGTTATACCCAGTGTCTGAAATTAACTTTGTTGTAAACTTCAACCGGCCAGGCATATTTTTTAACGGCCAAAATATTCATCCAGACCAGACCTCAACTTTTATAAAAATTAAGAGTGAGATTATGTTAATTATGGGGGGGGTTTGGTTGGTGGCGTGGCCGAAGGAACCCTGGAAGAGAAATCTTTGTTTCCTGACTAAAAAAAAAAAAAAATATTGTAGTTGATTATAAAAGACACAATATGAATTATCAGATTCACATCCAGGCGATAAAAAACACTACAGATTATCATTATTCTATCCATGTTGGTCTTATTTGTGAATGAGGCAGAGTTTCATCAAGCATGTACGGTTCAAAATTTCCCCCTCAGCTGCAAAACTTAAAGCTCTCAGGGTTCACGCTCCTACTGACTGTAATTGGGACATTTTGGTACGAGTGGAAGGACATTAAACGTAGCGATTCACGTTTTGAAGGCTGGCCGCTGATAAAACTACCTTGCTCCGAGAGGGGGGACGGGGGAGGCGCAGTAAGAGCGGTGAAGCACAGAACCGCAGCGCAGGTAGTTTAAGAAAATCTGAATAAATAAGAACGAAACTTATAAACAGACTAATTGGCGTTTTAGACAGTATCTGGTTAGCAGGTCTGTTCTGATCCAGCGTGCAGCCATGACTGGTTCTGAATGTGAACAAAGCTGAACCAGCACCGCAGAAGGTGGGTCTAGACTGAGCTCTGGAAGGAAAGAGCTGTGAACGGATCATATGAGTTTCATTATTTTTATGTTATTTTTATTTTATTTGGTACAAACATTTACTCGCCATGTGGCAGCTATCCCTCTGAAATTCACTCGCCAAACGGGAAATTTACTCGCATTTGGTGACTGGCGAGTGTTAATTTCGGACCCTGGTTATACCTGACACATTCTGTAGTCCAAAGTGCTCCATTGCCGCAGCCAAGAAGAGAGCTGTAGTGTCCTTCTGCACAAACTCCTTGTATGCATTGAAAGCAGCACATGGACCTTGCTTTGCATTACTGCATCTGTAAGAAGACAACTTGTTATTGATGATGGTGATAGTATCTAATGGAGCAGAGTAAGTTGTGATGTTGAAGTTCCAAACTGTTAATTCATGGTGGTTGAACTACATTCCAAACCTGACTCTCACCAGATGACCGCACGCACGCACACACACACACCCTCCTGAGATACATAACAGACATACAGACAGAACTGAAAGAGACAAACACACACACACACACACACATACATACATACACACTCCTGATCTACATAACAGACATACAGACAAAATTGAATGAGTGATAAAAGTACCAAGCCGTAATTCATGGTGGCTGGACAACAGGACAGAGCAGAAAAAGTCGTGATGAAGTACCGAGCCGTAATTCATGGTGGCTGGGGTTCATCGTTCAAAGGTAAAAACCTGAAAACAGTGAACAATGCAATTTTATTCAGAATGCAAATATTAAAAGAAACATGTAGATATTAAACTGACAACAGCTAAGAATGCCAAAGACAATGCACAAAAGTAGCATTTTTATCTTAACTCATGATAGGTAAGCATACCTCAACTTATTCATATTGGCGAGGAGTGTCCCATGATCCCTTGCCGAACCCTCTTTGTAAAAGACCCGATGATAGATCTAAAATGAAAATCTTTTTTGTAGTAGTCAACAAAGCCATTTGGCAGGGAAGGAGAAACAAAAAAGGACATGATCTAAAAAAAACTCATGCAGTTACAGTATGTAACAGAAGTATGTATTTTGAGATAGGATTTTTGAGTTTTCTTCAGCTGTACGCCATAATCAGCTTATATTAAAACAATAAAAGGCTTGCATGCTATATTTCAGTTGATTTGTAATGAATCCAGAATGTATGACATTTCATGTTTTTATTGCTTTACAGAAAATAAAAGAACTTTATCACAATATTCTACTTTTCTGAGACAGTCCTGTACATACAAACATATATATATATATATATATATATATATTTCATATGAATAACGTTGATAGTGTTAGACCTATGAAACCTTTCACAGCCAGAAAACTGCTTGTTGTTGCAACCAAATCCTGTGTGATTCTGTGAGAGTAGGGAGTAGCAAGATAGCGGCCAGTGACTTCAGTTTCTCGGCAAAATCAGCACTCCAGTGTATTATATAGCTCAGTGGGACTAACGTAAACACAACCTATCCCCCAAACTGTAGTCGACAAACTCCATTACATTAGACTACAAACGTGAGAACTGTTCCATGTTGTGCTTACATTACAGTGGTTTACATCTGTTAAAGTGAGAAGGATTTGTCCCCTTCAAAGTAAAGGCTGTAACGCCCCGGGGCCTCCTCAACGTTCTTTTCACAGAACAAGTTATTTACTACTCTTTTTAACTCAAACTTCGGTAAAACCATATGAAAAAGGACTATAAAAACAGGAGTAAAAAGTAACAGAGTTTATTCAGGATCAGGTCGTTACAAGACAGAGAAAAATGCCCAGAGCTATGCAGCTGTGGTCTCAAAATCCGCGTCCATAGCGTCCGTAAAGTTGGAAGGCGAACAAGGTCATCACCTGCTTCTTATACCTTGTGAGTCTATGTGTTGCATCATGTGGATGCTTAGCTGTCGTGTATCAGAAGCGGCCATGCCATCCATGTCTTGAACTCATGCAGGTTGCCTCTCTCTGTCTCAGGGTTGAATACAGTAGCTCTCTCTATCAGTCCGCCCCAAGATGTGCCCATATCCTGAGTATTCTTAAAGACCGCGAGGCTGTCTTGATTAGATGACCTCCGCACACACCACGACATCCACAATGTGAAGGGAAGGCCTTCTGCTCTGTCTAATCTGACTAACAAATTAACAGTGCACACATCATTAGCTATTGCCTGTCTTATGTTTCACGATTTGTACTTACCTCAGTGACACTTTGTAGAGCTCTGGTCTCAGTTGTTGGCCTCGACAATTTAGTAGCTGGGGGAGCAGTGGGGAGTTCGGGTTGGGGATCGCCATTTCGGCGGTGTCGGTTCCTGTCCCGCTTATGTAATGCGACGCCTTTGCACTCACTGATGTTTCTGATGCAGTTGATTGTTCAAGCGGTTCCTCTTCTGCTTTTTGCCATCTTCTAAGATTTTGAGACTATCTTCGAGGTCTGCCGATCAGCAGCACGGTTGCATATCGACATGATCTTACTTCAACTTGTAAATAATGTTAAACCGAAGTTCTGTAAGTCGTTGGTCTATACTTCTTTGTTTGGCTTCTTTTTTTTTAAAAATAAATCTGCTGTGCACAATGTTGCCTTTTATCAGCACATTTCATGGCACAAGCGACATTGATCATTTACCGACATTGTGCTGATTCCACTGTTGCTTTAACCAAGATGTCTGCTGTTCTGTTTTGTTTTCTCTGCGTGTCCTCACAGCGTCACGGGTTAGCTTTGGTGTGAGTGGTTGAAATAACTTACGTCGATAAAGATATTGAACAAGTGGCTATCAATCATATACAAGGAGTTTTGATAAGGCCCAGCCTTCAGTAAAGGCAATTCCTATGGCGGGTTCCCAGATGTATGTGAGTGGAGCTGGGTGGAGCGAGACATGCATCTGGCTGTTGTCAGGTTAATTGAGGATGGGCTTTAATGAAAACTTTATCAGTTGGTTTGAGGTGCTGTACTCCAGTCCAACCTCTAGAGTGCGCACTAATGGTTATATGTCAGATAGTTTTCCCTTGAAAAGAGGAACTCGTCAGGGTTGCTGCCTTTCACCAATCCTGTTTGCTATCAGCATAGAACCCTAGCAGAATTAATAAGAACAGATACATCAATTCTAGGCATACCGGATAAAATCAGGACTCACAAAATATCTCTGTATGCTGACGATGTTATTATCTATATCAGAGACCCAATAACTTCTATACTAAATATTTTAAAATGCCTGAAGGACTTCGGTGTGGTCTCAGGATACAAAGTAAATTAATCAAAATCAGAGGCCATGATGCTGAGTGTCTCCTGGCCCTCAGAACTATCCAAATTAGTGAATTTCAACTGGTCACCTAATGGATTTCGATATCTGGGAATCAATATTACTATGGATGTTTCCAAATTGTATACAGCAAACTTTGGGAAGCTATTGGACCAAATTCAAAAAGACTTAGATAGATGGGACATTTTACCTCTTTCCTTTTTTGGAAGGATTGAAACAATCAGAATGAATATTCTCCCTAGATTGCTATATCTGTTTATGGCCCTTCCTATTTGGATTCCAACAACAAAATTAAATAAAATGCAAAAAATTATTTCTACATTTATTTGGCAGAAGAGAAAGGCCAGAATAAAACTTACTCAATTGACTATTGGTAAACTTTATGGAGGTCTTAATGTACCAAACTTAAAATTATATTACTGGGCAGCACAATTACATGCAAGTGTAGGCTGGCTAACACAAAATAAAGAAATAACATGGCTGACATTGGAAGAGAGCGCAAGCTCTAAGCCCCTAATTACAAATATATGGATGAAAAGCACTCAAAGGACTTTAAACATGATTAGAAAGAATATGAGAGCTCCCCAATCTATTTCCAGAGCTTCAAGAATTTTGGATATAATAGGCTTTAAACCAGGACAACAAGATCCAGGATTTCGAACCTGGCAAAACAAAAATTAAATTTTTATTGATGACTTGTTTGAAGGGGAGGTTCTGAAGTCTTTTAACCAGATAAAGGAGAAGTACGGCCTGAACACGCCTGATTTTTATAGGTATTTACAACTGAGAAGCTACCTGATGTCCCACAACGAATGGCCCCTTCTTCAGTCAGGACCTACTGATTTAGAATTATTCTTTATAAAGATCACCAAAGAAAAAAAATCTAAGAATACTGTGTTGAATCTATACAAATGCTTACAGTCATGTCTGTCGAGGGGAGCTCCTGGGATAAAAGAAAGATGGGAACTGGAAATGAATGATGTGATTGAAGATAAAGAGTGGGATATAACTGGACATAAACTGACTAATAGTCCAACATGGAAAGAATTTTATTGGAAAATAATTGTCAGATATTTCAAAACTCCATACATTATTTCCAAATTTGATCAAACTAAATCAAACTTGTGCTGGAGACAGTGCGGACTAGTTGGAGATCAGACTCATGTCTTTTGGGATTGCCCAAAGATTAAGAAATTCTGGGAAGGAATTAGAGAGGAAATTTCAAATATCTTGCATGCTGATATTGAATGGAATCCCCGGATCTTTGTTCTGGGAATTCCACCAAATAATTAACGTAAAGAAAGAACACCAGCCACTTATTGAGGTATCCTTGTTCTCGTGAAGCCAAGGAAATGATAACAATATGCTCATATAAACCTTCACCCCCTACTGTAAATCAATGGAAAATAAATTTGTGCTGACGATGTGATGGAGAAAACAAATAAAAGCAAAATTAAACTTTTGTCCACTGGTTTATTTGAGAAAAGATGGAACCCTTTGAAGACATATTTCCAGTTAATGTGGTAGTAGGATAAGCGTAAACACACACTCTCTGTTAAAGTGATAAAAATAAAAATTACTCGAGAAAGATCTTTCCTTTGTCTCATCCTCCAACTTAATAAAAATAAAATAATAATAATAAATTATATATAATAATGATAAAGAAGAAAAAGGAAAAAGAAAACATGGCTCTTCAGCTCGCCGACCTTGTTTGGTTGTTGTTTTAACAAGTCATTCAAAGCTCTGATGGAGAAAAACGGTATTGAACATTTTTCCACGGCTCGTGAAATAAAAGCTTCGGTGGTTGAGAGGTTTAACCGTACGTTAAAATCGAGAATGTGGAGGTATTTCACCGCAAACAACACTCTCCGATATCTAGATGTGCTTCAAGACCTAGTCAAAAGTTACAACCACAGCTATCATTCAAGTATTAAAATGACACTTAAAGTGACACCTATGGAGATCACCGCCAGTAACACTTTTCAGGTGTTTCAGAACCTTTACTTGACTAATTCCAAAGGATGCACAAAACGCAAGATAGCATTTAAGCAAGGTGACCACGTCAGAATCTCCAAGGTGCGTGGAGTGTTTGATAAGAAATATGAACAGAGTTTCACGGATAAAATCTTTAATGTTACAGAAACGGTACAGTGATCTCCTCCCGTATTTAAACTGGAAGATTTAGACAGAGAGCAGGTTTGAGGTTCTTTTTACGCAGAGGAGCTTCAAAAAGTAAAAATGTCAAAAAACAAAATGTATCAAGTGGGAGAGATATCAAAGAAGCGCACTGTGCGGGGAGTCCAACAGGTCTTAGTACGTTGGAAAAATTGGGCGGAGAAATTCAACAGCTGGGTGAGAGCCGATGACCTGCGAGATGTATAAAAGAGAACGCTGCTCACTTACAGCTGACAATGCAACATGGATTGTATAACTGAGGATGAGGGATTTTATCTGACGCTACCCTCCAATGCTAGTCTCAACTTGTTTAAGGATAATAAAAAAAAGGTAGTAAAAACCAAGAAAACATGAGTCAGATAAATCTGAGAGATGACCCGCACTGTTTTGTCTCCTATTACCAGAATCAAGTACTGTAGGGGGCACTTTACCCGGTTTCTATGGTGCCCCTATTATATACGGTCGGGGGATAGGGTCTCTATTTTCAAGGTTATTTTGTTTTGTGTCACCTTCAGTTAAATCCGGCTTTGCAATTGTTAAACCTCATCTGAAAAAGGCTGCCACAAACATCGCCTCGGATGTCATAGGTAAAGCTATGACGAAAATATCAGGCTCGCATCAGGGTGTGAATAACCAAGAGGGGTCAGGAGTTATGGTTCTATCAAGAAGAGCTAGAAAGAGACCTCCGGGGCAACGTGTTTGGCGTTCACAAATACTCGTGTCACGTAAAAAGAAGAAATCAGCTAGGAGAAGCAAAGCCAGAGGGAGGAAGTCTGCAGCGAGCAAAGATATATTTAGCTGAATTATTATTATTTTTCAATAAAAACTCAATCATTGATCTTTTACATCAGAAATCATCAGAATGCACCCTAAGAGAACTGGATTTTTTTTTCAGCACCCATGACTCAACTATCTATCGAAGATAAGGTCTACACAGAAATATTACCCGTATCAGCGATTACAGACACCGGCCCTATCGAGTTTTTTATTCCCGGAGATGGAGAAAAATACCTGGATTTGAACGACACTTTACTGCACGTCCGTGTGAAGATCACGAACGCGGATGGAAGCAACCTGGCAGACGACGCGGCTGTCGGACTGCTGAATTACCCGCTGAATACGATGTTCAGTCAATGCGATGTTATTCTGGGAGACAGATTAATTTCACAGTCGAGCGCGACTCACCCGTACAGAGCAATGATTGAAACTCTTCTAAACTATTCGGAAGACACTTTAAAGAGTCAATTCAGCGCAGGTCTCTTTTACAAAGACACAGCGGGAGCTATAGACTCGATTGTTATGAATAATGGTCCGAAAAGAGGACTGAATTCAGAGAGCCTCTTTCACAACTAATTCCAGAGAGCTGCATCTGATGGGTCCGCTTCAAGCAAATATTTTTTTTCTGTGAAAGACTGCTCCTGAATTCTGTAGATATGAGGGTTAAATTAATCAGGGCCAGCGACGGGTTCTGTCTCATGGGAGCTTGTGATTCAACCTTTCGATTGAACATTTTTGGCGCTTCTCTCTTTATGAAAAAAGTTTCAGTATCCCAGGCCATCCGGCTCGGGCATACCTCAGCCTTGATGAGAGGAAATGCCCTCTACCCGCTTTCACGCGTGAATGTGAAAACATATTCTATCCCTGAAAATTCTAGGATATGTACTCAGGAGAACCTCTTTTTGGGAATCATACCGAAATATGTCGTTTTACGAATGGCTTATCATGAAGCTTTTACAGGATTTAAGATATCTTGTCCTCAGAGAATAGACTTTTAAAATACTTCTGTTGGTCTCTAAGTAAATCTCTGAATGGCTTAGCATTTTCCTAAATACATCACAGACTTGTTATCAGTGTATCAACCCTCCAGACAACACTTCAGGTCTTCTGGCTCCAGCCTGCTCTGCATACCTAGAACCAGAAATAAACATGAAGCAGCAGCATTTAGTTCCTATGCTCCCCTTATCTGGAACAAAACTTCCAGAAAACTGTAAAAGTGCGGAAAGCACAGAGTTCCTTTGAATCAAGAATTAAAAAAACGCATTTGTTTAGACATTGCCTTCGACTGTTCCTAGTTAAACAGTTCAACTAAAACATATTTTCTTTTTTTCTCCAACTGTTTTCAATATTCTTTTTTTTTTGTTTCTGCATTTTTTTTATTTAATTTTATTTATTTTTTCCGTTACTTGCTTTGGATCTCTGTTTTTATCTTTCCTGTATTTTTAATCATGTAAAGCACTTTGCATTGTACTAGATTTGTGCTATACAAATAATAAATTTGCCTTGCACTTGTCACCTTTCAACTTTAGGCATGTGGATGTCGAATATATGGCGCTCTGTAAAGATGGCAGACAGCTCCCAGCCAAGGCGTTTCAACCCCAATTCAACAACGGTATCTCAGTCAGGGAATATTATAACATGTTCACCGCTACAGGTCGTCATTTAAGACCTTCCTCTGAGCATCGCTCGCGAGGAATTCAACTACGGTTACTCCCTGTTTGTCTTTAATCTCAATCCGGGCGAGGATGCTGATGCGCTGTCACCAGTATCTAATAGTAATTTGAGACCGGAAAGAAGATTCAGGGTCTTGTTACCTCATACAACCACTCTGATTGTGTACGCGTGTTACGACTCAATATTGGAAATCGATTCAAAAAGGCAGGTCTTGGTGCATTTTTATTAAAACATCAATAACCAGGAGCTCGAGAGCCTGATGCATCACCTGTTGGGGGACTTATTTTATGAGGTTTGGGCGTCCGATCACCTCCCGTTACTCAAACGCATGTACAGAGGACCCGCCTATTTCATCGTGAACACTCATCCTTCACATATGCCTGGAGAACACTGGCTAGCTCTGACTTTGGAAGAAAATCATCAAGCTACCTTTTTCGACTCTAACGGATTCCCTCCAGATTTCAATTTCTATCCCTCAAGCATGTCATTTCTGAAAAACAGATCCTCAAAAATGAGTCCTGTCCATTACATTCATCCTCATACTCTAATCCTAGGAATTTTGGTGAAAGAAAATTTTTTTTTTCCTTCTCACGAGAGGCCTATCTCCATTCTTCTCCTCCTCCAATACTCTCGTTTCTGTCAAACGTCTGTATTGTTGGCGTGCATAGGGATTGCTGACTGAGGACACTAGGATGTTTAGCTCCTTTAAGGCCATCAGGGAAGGGGTCCACCCTGTCAGGATTCCTGTCTGTGTTTGTGTTTTTTCTGTGTTTGTCTCCCTTCCTCCACCAAGAGGCGCCTGGTCCTGGTCGCCTCCCACACACCTGCTGTGATTACCTCATTAACAGGAATGTTCTAACCTGCTGACTGCCACTACCTCGATGCCAGAGTGTTTGCCCATTTGGGTACCTAGCCAAGCTGAGTTTTGCTGATTCAAACTGAGTTCTTGCCTCAACCTGAGTTTTTAATCTTGTTTTTGTCTCTTTGCCTCTCAGCAGGAAGTCATCCTGCAAACTGGATGGATTTTTTGACGCTCCCCTGAAGGATCATCTGAGGTTCAAACTGAAATTAAGGATTCAAACTGGAGGTTTCTCTTGGAATCCACTTTCCCCAAAGAGATCATTTGAGCTTCACACTGAGAAAGGGATTCATCTCCACTACGACGTTCAAGTACGCAGGAAATCTGAGTGGCAATCAGTCAGTTTGGCGCCAACAAACAACCGCATTCTGGGTAAACCCTGTACGCCTCCACCCTCCAACGAATCAGACAAACACTGGAACCACCACACGCAGACTGGAGTCAAAGAGTCAGCTACTTCTCTGGAAACGTGAGTTTTCTACCAAATTCTCCTCTTCAAGTTCGAGAATCAGATTTCCTACTGAGCCTGAACTAACCGCAGTGTCTTCCACTCACCTTTCAGTTCCGGTTGAGCAGTGTTCAGAGCAACACTGGATTCTTCACAAACTCCTAAATAAACCTGTTAAACCTTTCCCTTGGTCTCTCTGAATTGGTCTCTCTGCATGTGGGTCCGAGCTCTTGATAAAATGATGACAAACCCTACAGCAGGGGTGTCAAACTGGTTCCAGAAAGGGCCGTGTGGCTGCAAGTTTTCTTTCCAACCAAGCAATAGCACACCAGACTCCTATCATCTCATCAAGTGAGTCCAATCTGAACATTAAGACATTATGAAATGACTGGAGTCTGGTGTGCTATTGCTTGGTTGGAAAGAAAACCTGCAGCCACTCGGCCCTTTCTGGAACCAGTTTGACACCCCTGCCCTACAGGATCCGGGATCTGCGTCTTCCTCTTAAATGGAAGCAATAGATTTTTCAGCAGATTGAGTATATGAGACCCTCCCATCACACAATCCCGATACACAAATTCGCCTTTGGGTGTCCAGCTCTCACCGCTTTCGAAAAACTTTTTCAATATGTATTTTGCGTTTTTGGAATCTCTGTTAGGCAGGGCTTTTAGAACTTTACTCTCTGTTTCATCCAGTCCAGCAGTAGACGGTGTAGAGCCAGTTTGCCTCACCTACATTATTTTCAGGCATGAGGTTATGCTGAAGTGTTAGTGTGACTCGGGGTTCCTCCAGCTGACCTTGTTTCATCAGAGCCAGATACCTCTGAAGCAGAGTGTCGTATTTTGTTATTTAATCATAAGAACTCAGATTTTGGAATCCAAATCCTCTTCAACTGTGACTGATAGAACTCTCTGACGGGGTCAAACATTTAAATTGATGCGGTGAGACGAGATACATCTTTTGAGCCGTCCTAACAGACTTTTTGTCATATCCTGTAAGACCACCCACTAGCTCTCCAATTAAAGGCGTTACAACGCTGAGCAGGGGGAGAATAAAGCCACCCCGCTGATTTTTCAGAGCCAACTGCTTGCATTTTAACTCTCTACTTTTAATGTAAATCTCTCTCTAACGCTTTTGAATCAATCAGCATTGAACACAACTACATTAAGTTACACTACACACCGTGTGAAGTAAACCATAATAACCCTTCTTTAATTAAGCAAAATAAGAATAAAATAAGTAAATGACAGGTTTTTTGGGTTCAGGTGAAACAGAAAAAACAGAGCATTGCTCCAACTGTGCAATAAATCTGCATATACAGTGTAAAGCACCAGGTATACAACCCACTATTCTAAAAAAAAAACTAAACCTAAAGCCGGCAGAAAATATACCCTACGTTGCAGGCCTGATCAGATGCTCATGGTTGCAGCAGTCCCACTGA
The DNA here is from genome assembly GCA_018398635.1 of Cyprinodon brontotheroides. Lineage (NCBI taxonomy): Eukaryota > Metazoa > Chordata > Actinopteri > Cyprinodontiformes > Cyprinodontidae > Cyprinodon > Cyprinodon brontotheroides. The sequence continues at coordinate 8,633 of JAGKQL010003046.1, read as the reverse complement.
CTCAACCATCCAGAGCCTCTTCACTCAAAGAGCAAAAGATTAAAATACAACTCAGTACCTTGTATAATCGTGTTTTCCACAGATGAGTCCAGGCAAAGCGATCTGAAGAAACAGCAGTTCAGGATTCATGCAGTTGTTTGGTTTCCGTTTACTAGTCCTCAGTCCCACGTTGCCAGAGGTACTCTGAGCGACGCGGGCGCTCAGAGTGACTATCTGGAGTCCGGGTCCTTGTTTTCCCACGTAGCCAGAGGTACTCTGAGCGACGCGGGCACTCAGAGTGACTATCTGGAGTCCGGGTCCTTGTTTTCCCACGTAGCCAGAGGTACTCTGAGCGACGCGGGCACTCAGAGTGACTATCTGGAGTCTTCCCTCGTTATCCAGTCCGGTAACGAGCTTCTGTAGTCCTTTAAGCTCCACTGTACCAGCGAAACAGCAGCCTACAGTAGTCCATGCTAGCGAACAGCTAGGTTAGCTTCGCTCTAACTCTTGAGTAATACAACGGCAAGGCAAACAACCACACAGTCCATACAGTTTCTTGTTGAAACTCGACGGCGTCCTGCTAACCTGCATATAGATTATTATCACTTCTCCTTACGACAAGTCTGAGTTTACTCACTCTGAAAACCGGCCAACCGCTCTTTCTCTACCATCCCCTCTTCACTCAACTCCACTCTCCCCCTCCTTTTTTCTTCTGCACCATCATCATACTCATATTTCTATGATGTCTGTATTGTGTAAAAATCTTGACCACTTCTGGATGCTCCGAGGCCTGGAAAATTACATTGTCCAAAATGACCAAATGATCTTGGTCGAGAGGAAACAGATTTTCATCATCAAAAGAATGAGGTATCCCCTCGATGAATTTAATCTTTTTAATCATTTTTTGGAATTCACCATACAGACTTTTTAAAAGAAGTATAGATCGATACAATATTTTGTGGTACAACATCCATGACATGGTTACAATTCTGCAAAACATTTTTTACAAAGAAAGATTTCCCACATCCACTAGGGCCTACAATCATACGTGAAAAGCGTGTTCTGAATCTTGGGTCAAATTCAATCTCCTGTGTTTCAGAGGAGAGGGACATTTTCTCAGTTAACATTTGGTAACCAAAAGGCAGAGTTGTTCTGTCGGGAAAAAGCCTTCTCTTGTCATACACCACACGGAACTTTTTTTATGGTCAAATTATGAAAACAGAGATACTGATTATCTAAAATACTAAATACAATGTGTCTTTTCGTAAATAGAAAAATCTTGCAAAATGCTTGATTCATCATGTCATACAGCTACAGTTATGAGCATATAATGTGGTTTTGCCTACATAAGCATTTATAAACAAGTTCTAAGAGAAACAGTCTGCAATGTGAGTTATGGCTTGTTTATAATTTACTATCTTTCCTAATACCAGAACGTTTATTAGATTGTTCTTGTGTTTGGTTACAGGAGTATGGTGGAGACATAGGACAAGGATATTTGAAGATAAGGAGGCAGAATTATTTTAGTAAAGACTGAAATAAAAATATATTTTTTCCAAAATAAGGCAAAAGTTTTAGACAGAGTACCTTACTGAAAAATGAGGGTTGTAAACTGCAGATTTGCTTTTAAAGAAAATGAAATGAAGTAGCATCTAGCACTGCTTGCTGCCTGCATTTCATGCAATGACAGATACAGACAGGAACTCACTCTACAACAAGACTGAAGGAGAAGCTGGTAGGGTATAGAAAACAGAAAACTGGGCTGAAAATATTCAATAGTTTAAGTTCTGCTCCTCAGACGGTCTGCTCCAAAGATGACAGCTACAAGTCCAACAAGGCTGAGGCCAACAAATAATTGGACAAGGAGTATTTGCACATAAATATTAAGAAGACAGTAGCTGGCGATTTGAGGGTGAGATGCGTTAAAAACTGTTTGGTCTCGTAAACTAATTATAGGCTATGATAGTGTATGTAATTTTTAATCTAAGCTATTTGAAAACCTTTCAGTAATAAAAGTGAAATTACTATAAAAAGTGATATATCTGTGAAATCTATGTTAACAGGGTTCAGGCGCCAGTGTTGTGCCTGAACGCGTTCATTGAACGAAAGTGTCATGATGGGTTTCCTGGAAAGCCCAATATGGCAAATCAATCACACGAAAACGGATGCAGAACAAGCTGCTTTATCACCGCTAATACAGAATAAAACACAGGAACTGGACCCAGGCCTTGGGGCTGGTTCAATGGAGAGTCTGTGTGGGATGACAGTTCAGTTAGCTTGGGAGCAGATGAGTTTGAGTTTGAGAGTTTCTGATTTATACCTTGAGGAGTCCGGGTTTGGCTTTGAGAGAGGAACTGTTGGGTCCAGAGACTGTTTAGTTCAGCAGAGTTCAGTAACCGCTTCAGCGTCTTGCTTCTAGCGTGAGGGCAGACCTTGGCTTTGGGTTTCCAGCTCTTAGTCCAGAGCAGCATGGGAATCCAGAGAAGAGTCTTCAGGTTTGGCTCAGAGGGCAGGCACGGCAGGTTAAGCTCATCCAGAGCTTACAAGGGAAACTGGATTCCTGTAAGCAGAGATAAAGAGGGATTAGAATCCAACCAGGGAACAGAAGCAACGTAAGGTACTCAGAGAGATGCTAGGCCTGTAGGTGCTAACCAAACTGGATAAACACTGGCGGGCGTTGGAGGCAAGGTCTGAAGGTCGGGTATATACTGCAGGATCCTTCCTGATGACGAGATGCGCCTCAGGTGTGTCGAAGGGCTCAGCTCAGGAGGATCCACGGCGGCGAATCTCCTGCTGGAGAAAGGTGGAACTTCTCCAGATCCCAACAGTACCCCCCTCTCCCAGCGACTGGACTCTTTGGCGGTCCAGAAAGGCTAACCAGAGGGAGAGGCTCATACCTCTCGCATCAGGAGATGGCTCGGTGAGATGTAGGAGGCAGGGAACCCACTGGCGTCCCTCCGGACTGTAGCCCTCCCAATGCGACCCAGGTACTTTGCCAACGCTGACCTCGGGCCAGCGGCGGTGAGTCCACGCATCCGGCGGACAGTGAAGGGCGCAGGGATGTCCATCGACTTCCAGGGTGGGTGGAGTGGAAATGGACGGAGGGCACAAAGGACTAGAGATCACAGAGCTTGACTTGCAGGAGACGTGGAACGTGGGATGGATGCGAAGAGTCGGGAAGTATAATTTTCCAGGATTCCAGCATTCCTTTTTAGTATGTACTGAAAAATGGAATTTCAAATTAAAAAAAAAAAAAATTAAAAATTAAAAACATTTGCACCTTAAAAGACTACTCTTCCCTGTTTTTCTTTTTTAATAATTCCTCATAAAAAAAGACCTATTCAAGCAGCATTTTCTTTTCCTGATGTTTTTGAGAGAATATACTGTAGGGGTGAAAGCTGCAGCTGCTACTAGTGTGGAAGGCTGAATGGACAGCAACAAAGCCGCTAAAGCCAAACAATGGGGAAATGCTGTCCCCTCAATGCTACCAATGTAAAACCCGGTTGGATAAGGATTCAAAACTGGATATGAAGATGAAATCTGACGCGAACAGTTTCAGTGTTACAACTGATAAAATAATTGCTGTCTGTGGTTCTACAGTAGGCTATGGTGTAATTGTACGGAGCCCCTCTGATGACATAGTCAAAAAAAATCTTTAATTGTGGCCAATATTAATATCATTCCTTGACAACTGGGTAAGCAAATCGAGCGCCATATTTAGACCTTAGAGAAGGCGCGCTCGATTTGCTTACCTGTTCTACAGGAGGCTATGGTGTAATTGAGCAATATATGAAGAAAAAGAACTATGAACTAGTTTATTTTTGAACTGTGAACTTAGTTCAAAATTTTGAATTATGAACTATGAACTGAACTAGTTCATTTTAAAATGTAAACAATTTATCAGTTTGCCACTATATCAAATCTATTATTAGAATTACAAAAAAAAAATCAAAAATCTAAGGATAGATAAAAAAGATTAATGATTCAGTAGAGAAATAAATGTTTGAAAAAATTAAGAGATTAATACAAAAAATTATAAAAAAAGAGGACAGTTTGTTTTAACAAGCTATAGTTTTCCCAATCGGTTGGTTTCAAATTAAGAATATAATCAAACATATGGATAGATAAGCCTTTAGATACGAATATCACTATCCAGTTATTGATACAATTTTAGTAGAGCTGAAAAACCGCTCTGTCAAAGTTGCTCTCTGTGGACAGCAGAGAAAAGCAGAAAATCTTTCCTCAGGCAGCAGAACGCTACAAAACATTTGCAATCCATAGACTGTCATCTATCAGGTTTGTACGATAGATATTTCCGTCAATGACTGAATAGTGAAAAGAAAAAAAAGGATTCTGTCTATTTAAAAAACCCAGGCAGTGAAATGAGTGAACAAAAACTAACTTTAAACATATTGTGTTTCAGACGCTTTGTGGCTCAGATCGTGACGCTGTGGCTCCACCTTATCAGCTGATCGAATCAGGAGTTACCAAAGACAGATACCGCGACTTTTGAATTTATATAATGCTACGCCACATTGTTCCCAAATCCTCTTCCGTGGGAAAAGAACTCTGATTCAGACCACGGTCAGGAGATTCACAAAGAGTCTCTCCTCTTTTTTCTAAGTGGTGTATTTTTCACCCCCTCCCAAGGTCCAAACACCTGATGGATTAATTAACCATTCACATCAGGTGACGCTTAAACCGTGTGGCATGGTGTGAGCTCCTCATAGTGAGACCTATCACATCATGTGACCCTTAGGAAGGACAGTATGGGGGGGTTGATAGAAAGAACAAATGTCTCATCATCGGGATTTGCTCCGTGATGAGAGGAAATGTTACTTGTTACTAGTTGTTTTAATGGTTATAGAGTCAGATATGTGGCGGTAATGTTTGGTTTATCTAAAGTTTTTATCTGTTACTGTGTAAATGGGTTTGGCTGTAATTTAAGGACAGATTCTAAGAAATCTGCAGGGTGGGGACTATAAATCTGATAGGAGTTAAATTTTTTTATTGTTGTTTTGCACAATATGCTTAAATAAGTATTTTTTGTTGTTGTTGAATATTAGAGATTTTGCAGATACATTTTGTAGATACATTGTTTAGATTTACTTATATCTCTCTACCCCTTTTATAGAATAGAATAGAAAATCCCTTTATTGTCCCACAATGGGCAAATTTACAGCAGCAGAAAGATTATTGAAAATGGTCACACAAATGTGGACCTTAGAAAAATGTATAAGAATAACATAATAGGGAAGAGTTAAAATATAAAAAATAAAATTCTGTAAAGTGTTTTAAAAAATATAAAACTGGAGAATTAATAACCAATATGCTCAAGCTGCTGCAGGCAGAGATTGAAACGGGGTGCTAACAGTGATTATATAAGAAATCAATACAAGTAATTAAAAATAATCATTTAATCATCATAACCGTTATTAAAATAACATAGTTAATTTTTATATGCATTTTTATACATTTTTTAATTATTTTTTCATCAGGTGACGCGTAAACCGTGTGGCATGGTGTGAGCTCCTCATGATGCGACCTTTCATATCAGGTGACCCTTAGGAAGGAGAGTATCGTCTTTGTATAGAGCGCTTCAGTCAGCCCCCCACTTTGTATAGAATGCTCTGGACAGCCGTCAGTAAGTCACCTATTCTTACTGGAGAAAGGACAGCAGCCTAAAGTGATCCAGATCTTTTCCACTGCAACCTGCGTCTGAGCGAGCACAGAATCGGCTAGAAACACAACATCCATGGTGGGAGAGCATTTTATTTATTTTTTTTTTCTAACCATCTTAAAAAAGATTGTGTATTTAAGTTTGGGAAAGACAGCTAGATGCGATCTAAACCTTCCCTCCATTTTTTACGGAAGTAAACAAGGAGCAAGACGGCTTGTGACGTTATTGAAGTCTCTACTGCGCATGTGGGACGCTTAAACCGTATGAATGAACAAAATTAGACATTTGGTTTTTATGTTTTATTTTTATTTATTTATTAATTTTTTTTCTTTTAATAGACCGATACATATACATGTACATCATTATTTATGGTGTATATCGATATATAGATATATATATATATATATCTCTTGCAGAATCCTATGAGGCAACGTATCTCATAGCAAGGCAGACTTAGGGGGCTACAGCTGCTGCAGCGTCGGGGGGGGGGGGGGGGGGGGGGGTTGCGAGGGGGGCTGTGTGAGTGACACTCATCACACAGCTGCTCAAGCTGCAGGCAGGCAGAGATTGAAACGGAGTGCTTACAGTGATTATATAAGAAATCAATACAAGTAATTAAAAATAATCATTTAATCATCATAACCGTTATTAAAATAACATAGTTAATTTTTTATATGCATTTTTATAAATTTTATAATAATTTTGAAATTATTAATTTTTTTATTATTTTTTTAATTCAATTTTATATTAATTTTATATCAATTTTATATTAATTTTATATTATTATTTTTTGATATCAATTTTATATCAATTTTATATTAATTTTATATTAATTTTATATTATATTAATTTTATATTAATTAAGGCGGGACTTCCGGTTTAATTAAGGCGGGACTTCCGGCGGGACTTCCGGCTGTCACTTTGGAATGTGGGCGTGGTTTCGAGTTTGATGAAAGGTGGTGCATATAGTTTTTCCTCTGAATGTCTAATGCTACGTTCAAACCGCATGCTACTGATGTAGGAGTCAATGGTTGACATGCACCAAGGCATCAAGAGGTCCTGCAGCGCATTTAGAGCAGCAGGAGCAGTGCATCTTGACCCATCTGAGCAGCTGGAGAAGCACCTTATGAGCCTCTGAGCTCTGCACAAGTGGCACCTGCTGGAGTAGGAAAAATTAAACTTTTGCTGCTCAAAGCGCCACATCAGCCAACCAGAGAAGCTGATCTAGAAGTTGGCAGGGAGACAGACACAGCTGATGCAGATAGCTATGATCACTCCCCTGAAACAGTTTATTAACGACAAAATTAACTTAAAATGTTGAAACCTGATGGCAAAATATGTTTGCTTTTATTATTGTGGAGCTTGCGGTTTGGATTACGTAAGTGAAAAACCTAAGCCTAAGCCTAAATCTCCTTCAAGCCACCGCAAACCGTAATGGAAAACCCCCAAGATGCGACTCAGGTATAAATATTAAAGTGTTTTTAACCCCTTGATGTCTATTGTTATGAATATGCCACAAACTGTTTCTATTGCTCAAACAGCCGAGATAGTTTTTCCAGTCTCCGATTGCTAGTTATTAGAAAATCAGTGCAGTCATAGGAACCTTTGGCAAGTGCTTGTTTGTGCTACGACTGATCCCTGATTGTGTATTTCATCATTGACCAGTGTTAAAAATTTGTAAAATACCGAAATATTTATTTATATTTTGTGCAATATAAAGATACAACCTCAATTTGGCAAATAAAGGAAAATAAACAACACATTTATTTTATATACATGTATTTACATCCCGGCATCAAGGGGTTAAATATGCGACAGAGGAGTAACCTCGGTTTCTTTCTGTTATTTTAAACTACAGCAGTATCAATAAAAAGGGCTGAATATCTTAGATTGTTAAGCATTGTGGGGTTATTCTGTAACTTCCTCTGGTATGATCTTGCAACATCAGATCCTCCTCCCTGACCTGGTTTCCCTTCCTTAGTGCTTGAATCTTAATCAGAGGCCATAAAAACAACAATGGAGTGACTGAGATGAATTTTCTACACAATGAGAGTGTTTGAATTTATTCTTATTATGAAATTAATTTTTGGGTGACTCCTATTTCATTACACTGCCAGAAGAATCTCCTTTGGGAGATCCATATGTAGATTCTGGATCCAATGAATGTTTAGTTTTCTGGTCTAAATAAGGCTTCTTGGAAGTGTGTTTATATATAACATTCCTTAAAGAAAAGTATCTGGGAAAGGTAAAAGCTGGAAAATGTAAACTCATGAAAAACAGACTTTTCAACACTTGCTCATATATCTTTTGATAGAAAAAACAAAACAAAACAAAAAAACAATAAAAAGTGACCAATAATAAAGGTAATATAAAAATGTATAACCAACATATACATCTGCATGTGTTAGCTTTTAAAGATGCAGTGAAATCATTCTTCAGGTTGGGATGATAATTCAGCCTTAAATGATTATCTAATAAATAAAGCATTAATGTAGGTTATCTTTTATCCACACGGGTTAAAGACACTTGATGATGACAGACCCACTTCAGCTCATTCATTTCTCATTTGCCATCATGTCTTTGTCTCATTTACAAAATATTTTTCTAGATGACGTTTAGTTAACTTCTTCTTCAGATTTATAACTATGTTGGATAATGGAGATCATTTGTGTTGAATGAATGCTAAATTCTGTCTATCTCTTGTCTCTAAGGTTGATTGCAAATGGCAAAATGTCAGCACACCGTTGAGATTTATATTAACGTGGGATGGCCTGGTTTGTCTGCTTAAAGGAATTTCAATGGGTTAACTTTTATTTAAGGCATTACTTGGATTTCTTCTGGCCTACATCTGAGGTCCGTTTCACAAAGCGGCCTTACTCAACCCCTGTATCTGTTACCATAGTAACATTGTCCCCGGAGCTAACCTGGGCAGGAGCAGGTTTTCCTAATTAAACTCAGTTTCCTCTTTCTCCAC
>JAGKQL010003044.1:0-26105 GCA_018398635.1 Cyprinodon brontotheroides | reverse complement strand
GCTGCACTCAGAAGGCCGATGGACATAAATATGACTGACCTGCCTTACATCATATATTCTTGCTTTGTCCTTCATAATTTCTGTGAGGCCGCCAAGGAGACCATGGACGAAGTATCCGTGTTAGGAACAATGCAAGGAGAGATGAACTCTCAGCCTCCCACACAGAGCAACAACTACGTCACTGACTGCAATGAGGAGGAAGGAAAGAGAGTGAGAAGAGTTGTCATGAAGTACCTTGATCCTTAAAAACTAGGATAGCGGAAATGCAAAAACACTATATTGCATTGTGACATTTACTTGCAGATCTGCATTTGGGAAAAGATTTGTAAGCTTTTGAACAGCTACAATATTTACTTTGTATATAACAATTTGTATGACTACTAGTCCTGCCTTCATATTACCTGTGTAAAGTTATTTTTAGCCAGAGTAAAAAAAAAAAAAAGGTTGATAACTACAAATATTAGATTCCACTTCCTAGTTCAAGATATTTGTGAGTGATCTTAAAGTTCCACTTGACTTGTATATTGACAAATATAGCTATATTGAATGTTATGTTTAAATACAATAAATGAAACAAATGCACACTCCAGTATGGCTTTTATTAAAGTGAAACAGTTGTTAAAGCTGGGTCACATAACCCAGGCTGTGCAACATCAAAAAAAACAAAATGACTTGGTTCTTTTCAAAGAACAGAACATTTCACCCGAGTGATGTGGTATAACTGTATTAAAGTGAAACAGTTGTTAAAGCTGGGTCACATAACCCAGGCTGTGCAACATCAAAACAAAACAATTAACTTGGTTCTTTTCAAAAAACTGAACAATTCACCCGAGTGATGTTGTGCTACATTATAACTGTATTAAAGTGAAACAGTTGTTAAAGCTGGGTCACATAACCCAGGCTGTGCAACATCAAAACAAAACAATATAACTTGGTTCTTTTCAAAAAACTGAACAATTCACCCGAGTGATGTTGTGCAAAATTATAACTGTACAACAGATGAACTTATTCATCTTGAAAAAGTGATCGAGTGTAAGAAAATGAGGGTGTATTATGTTGTGAGATTTCTTGTGATTGTGTGGGTGTTTGTGTAAATCTTCCTGAGTGGAGTGCTTGACTTGGTGTGTGACAGTGGGCTGTTGTATTGAATGGTGGATTTGGGTACAAGTGTGACTGTTGGTGTCCTTGGAAGTGTCCATAAGCAGTGTTGCTATTGTGGTGACGTGCAGGTGGAGGCTGGAGTAACAGCTCCCTCAGTAAAGAAAATCCATCTTGTATGGTGTTGGTGATGTTGGCTATATTAGTGTTAATCTGTTGTATGTTCTCCTGATTGCGCCTTGATGTCTGCTCCATCAGCTCAAGCATTCTTCTTTTAATTTTGATATCTTCCTCTGCGGTCTCTGCAGGAGTCCTCGTCTTCAGCCTGTCCCCTCTGTGGCTATTCAGCTTGGCCTGAAATGAAATAAGAACATTATAGCGGACAACAGTTTAGCATATGTTTGTTGATTTAAAAAGGAACATTACATGGTATTTCAAGTCATTTACATCTATTATGTCGATACAAATAAGGAGCAGACTGTAAATACACAACCAATTACAATCAGAGATACACTTCTGGAGCATAACCACCATTGTGTTTGGTGTCTTTTAGCGCCACTGCGTGTAATGCATTACTGGTCTTTCACTCATTTAAGATTTTTAAATCACCGTATTTTCACGACCATAAGGCGCACCGTACTATGCAGCTGGTATGTGGGGGTCTGAGCGCCTCCAACAGAAATAGTATGCATAGTTATTAATGATTGCTATAGTTCACTAAGCAAAGTAGAATACCAAATAGACCTCTGTAAAACAAAAAAAAAACTGAACGCTTTATCAGAATCAGTGCATAGTTATTAATGATTGCTATAGTTCACAAAGCAAAGTAGAATACCAAATAGACCTCTGTAAAACAAAAAAAAACTGAACGTGCTTTATCAGAATCAGTGCATAGTTATTAATGATTGCTATAGTTCACTAAGCAAAGTAGAATACCAAATAGACCTCTGTAAAACAAAATACCAAAAAACTGAACGCTTTATCAGAATCAGTGCATAGTTATTAATAATTGCTAGAGTTCACAAAGCAAAGTAGAATACCAAATAGACCTCTGTAAAAGAAAAAAAAGATTCAGTTTACACATACACAAAGGAGAATCTTGAATTGTAAGTCTTTGTTTTTTTCTCCAAGGACACACCACAAAAAAAGAAAATATTTCTTTAGAGTTCTAAGATATACATTTGTCTTCCATAATAATTGTCAATGGATGAAGTTAGCACTCTTCTAATATAGATTATATTGCCATATACATTATATAGAGTATGGCCACAAATGTGAAGCAGTAATATTAATTAAATAATATTAACAGCAAAACAATCACACCCAAATCTATTTGGTCTTCTAGTTCCAGCCTACTGTGTACAGCCAGAACTAGAACCAAACATGGAAACACAGCATTTAGTTCCTATGCTCCACTGATCTGGAACAAACTCCCAGAAGACTGGAAAAGTGGTCATTGGGGCCTTCGAGGAAGTGACCCCCAAACCTGAGGAGTGGTTACAGCAGATCCCTGGAAATACATCAGACATCTTGGTCAAGAAGAGTGCAGTTCTTGGAACAGCAAAGATACTGTGCAGAACCCTCAAACACATATGTGGGGCTCCTTCATTGGGCTTTTATGCACAAAAATCAAGCAATTTGTAAACTGTAAAACCTTTTTAACAAAAATATAAAAATATAAAACATTTCAATTGGTGAATAACTTTTATTATTGTATTATTAATTAATATTAATTATTAATTAATAATTATTGGCTGACAGGCAAGGAATAAGGAGCTTGTGAGACTTCATCCACTGTCCCTGAATCAGTCGAGTCATACAAAGATGTGGACACTTTAGTCTTGTAGGCAGGAAGACGATGTAAGTATGTAATGTAGGTCATTAGCTATAACCAGCTAACTTTCCTGACATCAAAAAACGGATGTTATGTTGTGATTTTCTCATCATGGAATGTTTCTATTAAGAATAATCTGGATTACTTTAACCTGTGGAGCCTTATGGATGAATGGAGCATAAACAATTGAAGATTGGATTCATAATATGGCTTCTGGATGCCTTCAAAGGTATGTAGTTGTGGATTCTTTGTCATGTTTATGTTTTGACATGCTGCTATATCTGAGTTAATTGTGCTTTGGTGCTCGCTGTGTCTATGAAATAAAATTAGTGGTTGAATTGTGGAGAATCTAAGCTTCCTGATGATTTCTAACATGTCTATATTGGTAAACATTTTACCATTGTAATTTTCATCTGTTCTGAGTTGTTAGTTGCTGGGCCCCTGGCTGAACCCGAACCTGACCCAGTGAAGGTATGCTTCCCCCCGCCTGCCTTACCGGGGGAAGCAAAATATATACTCAAGGCTTGAAACTGAATAAAAATGACTGTGCCCCATCTGGATAAAGTAGTAGAACAATTTGACATAGATTACGAGTCAGTGGGTGACATGACCTGGAAGCTATTGAAGAAATATAAATAATTTTTGTCATAAAAAATGTTTAAAAATATAAAAAGGCCTAACATGGAATAGAAAAGATTGTGCCTCATCGGGCTAATGTAGTAAAACAATTTCACAAAGAATTTGAGTCAGTGGGTCACATGACCTGGAAGCTATTTAAGAAAAGTCCCGACTTTTGTCTTCAAAATAACTTAAAAATTAAAAAAAAGCTAAAAATTGCATAAATTTAAGTGTGCTTTACATATGTTATCTATTAGCATGATTTTATATTAGTTTTGTCTTAGATGGTCATAAGATAAGGAATTTGTTGATTTCTTTTACAAGACTAATTAGTTCAAAGATTTGTTGATGGTCCCTAACTGCACCACCAAGTGTGGGAGGAGGGAGCAGCTGAGAGACGCTGGCCGACATCGGAGTCCCTCAGTCGAATCAACCGTTTGCTAGATCCCGCTGACTCTGCGGGGCTTAAATATCCAATAATCAAAATCATACCAACTTCACAGCGGTGCTGTCGGCTTGGTTCTGCTGCACTGTAGTCAACCAAACTCCCGGGATTTAGGGGTTAGGGCGGATGTTCAGACACAGCCAAAGAGTAACTAATCAGGAATTAATGTGTAGTTACCGAGGAAACCAAAGAGAAACTGCTATGCAGTGATGGGAGTAACGTTACCAATGCCGTTACCTTTTTTTAGTAACGAGTAATCTAACTAATTACTTTGACTGTAACTATAACACAGTTCCCATTGCCGACACCCCGTTACTGCACGCGTTACTCAGGTCGCACAATGAACCTTTTTTCATGATAGGACTCGTGCGCGCCTTGTCATGAGAGAGGGGAGGATGAGATTGGCTGATGTATGAGATTCCGTCTGTCAGTTGGGTAGGTGGGTGTTTTTTACGGCGGGTGTTAACATACAGCACACACAGAGAGATGGAGAGTTAGGAGGACTCTAGCAGCAAACAGAGTTTTCCACATGGAAATACCGGTGTTACGTCGAGCTGCGTTTCCCAATCAGATACACGGTTTCCCCTGCATCTCCGCTTGCAGCGAAGGTGGCATTAAGATTCAGCTGGCGCAAGCGACAGGAAGCTTGAATGCTAACAGCTAAAAGCATGTAACAACACCCTGTGCTCAGCGCTCCAGGAGAACTACAGTAAGGGTGTGCAAAATAATCGTCATGACGATGCATCGCGATTCTAATTTTTGTGATCTACTGCATTGATTCTTGAAGGCAAGAATCGATTATAAAAAAAAATTAACTAATAAAATACATTAATGGTTGGCGCACATAAGCCAAACCAAGTGGAATATAACTTCCAGTCCAGCAGATGTCGCTGCGGATGTGTTGACGCCAGCTGCTTTGTGTCACAAGCATGTCCGGCCGTGGGATACTGCGACGAGTCATATGAAATAAAACATGGAGGACACTATGAAAATTCGCCCCCCGGCTCCATCACATTTCAAGTCAGATGCTTGGATGCATTTTGGCTTTAAAAACTAAGAAGGTAAAAATGAAATTGATATGATGCACGTAATTTGCAAAAGGGGAAATATACATTTGAATGTTTTTGTTTCATTGGTTTAAAGGACCACTGAGGCCATGTAAACGACACTGATTATCCTTATTTCGTTATTTTAAGTTTGATGAATCCTAAGATCTGTTTGTCAGTGTGTCCACACCAGTGATAGTAATATTTCTGTACAGTATTTGTTTTCATGGCAACACCTCCAAAAGTAATTTCAATAAATACAGCTATGTATGAATTTGATTGCTTTCAGTTATCTATCAATTGAAGACACTATCCAGATCACACACAGTCAGTCAGCCACTGGTAATAGCTGTATCTTTTTCTTACAATGTTCAGTGAAAATATCACAATACATCGCAATATTTCAAGTATCATGATGCATCGTGATAGAATCTTCTTTGCCAATACGCACCCCTAAACTACAGAGAGCTTGAACAATCAAATGTTAGCCTATATGGAGAAAGGGAGAAAGATGGATGGATGGATGGATGGATGGATGGATGGATGGATGGATGGATGGATGGATGGATGGATGGATGGATGGATGGATGGATGGATGGATGGATGGATGGATGGATGGATGGATGGATCGGATGGACGGATAGATAGATGTTGCAGTATCTATAACAACCCAAACACACAGGATTTCAGAATTAGACATCCCCAGTTATTAATTTCATACACTCACCAGATCTGAACGCCCTGTTAAAAAACTTCATACCCATGAGTAGAGGTAATGCAGCCTGATGATATTTATGCCGCATCAGATACCATTCCCCATGTGTTAAGAAGAGGGAGCGCTATCTGACGGGGTTTAGAAGCCCGTGAGATGGCGTTCCCCCCTCAATGTAATTTACATTGAGTTGCAATAAATGCAAAACTCTCTGCAGGTCCTTGTCTTTGTCGTTCACTCTATTCAGCTGGCTTTTGAAACACACGGCGAGAAGGTGGGGGCTGGGTGGTGAGGGTTACGGGGGCGAGAAACGCAAAAGTAACGCAATAGTTACTTTTACTAGTAACTAGTTACTTTTATTGTCGAGTAACTCAGTTAGTAACTCAGGTACTTTTTGGGAGAAGTAACTAGTAACTATATCTAATTACTTTTTCAGTAACGTGCCAAACACTGACTGTGAGCCACAAGTAGAATGGTTTGCAAGGTTTGAATCCAGCTTCTTTTACTGTAAAACTAACACAGCATTTAAAAAAAATGACTGTTGCATCAAGATCTGAACCTGTCGTCAGCCATTAGCTTGTGACCTTAAAGTTAAGTGCATCTGGGTTAAACAGAAGTTCAATCTGAAAAACTCAAAAGAATTTTATCTAAAAGAATTTTATTGATACAATTACTTTAGTCTTTGGCACTAAGACCTTGACAGGAAACATTAGCGCAGAATTTTGCTTTGATATGCATAAACAGGAGTAAAGAATAGGGATGTTTTCCCCCCAGGCCTGAAACTAGTGGTGGAGTGGAGATGGATGAAGTTGCTCAGTCCATGAGTGCTGTATGGAGAGATCCAGAGGACTGCATGAGCTGAAACTAGTGCTTGACTAGGGGACCTGGAAGATGGAAGTCCAGCTTGAATAATACAGGCTGCAAGCACCTGTGCATGATGAGCAAGCATGAAGCAACATTGGAGAGGAAAGACTCCCCTTTGGGAAGAAACCTCTGGCAGAACCAGGAGGTCTTCTGCGGGACTGGTTGAGATGAGACGGGGAACGCAGTAAGAGTCCGGGAGGAATGACACTCTGATGAAGCTTAGCTACGATGGTGGAGAAGGGGATGGAGTTGGGTTGAATCGGGGTCCTCTGAATCAAAATCAGACATAGTGCAACCGCTGCCTGTGCTTTGGTAGCAGACTGAGATGTGGATTTGGAGACTTTTTAAGATGAACTATGGATGCTGATTGGCTTTTGTGGAGGTATGATTGAAAACTGATTGGCCTGAGTCAGGGGCTGATAAGTAATCGTTTATTCAATTGAACATCCACCTAGGCTCCATGACTATGGTCTTCTACAGTATTTTATTTGCTGAATTACAACGACTAAAAGCCACACAAAAATGACAATTTTGGAATAACTTAGTCAGAATCCCCTTGGATGCTGTGGTATGATTAAGAAAAAAACACAGTTCAAGCTTGAAAACCCTCCAAAATGTCTATAGAAAAACTAAACTGCGAAGATAGACTAGGTGTAAAATCGCCTAATGAGATGTCTAGTAGTGTATATAAAAGCTTTTTATAGTATGTATGAAAATGCTTTCTATTTTTCTAGTAGTGTATATGTGCATATTTTTATTAGTTTGTATGAAAGCTGTCTAGTAGTAGTGACAAAACCATAGTAGTAGTAAAAGCTTTCTTAAGCTTTCTAGTAGTGTGTATGAAAGCTTTCTAGTAGTGTATATGAAAGCTTTCTAGTAGTGTATATGATAATAGCTTTCTAGTAGTGTATATATTGAAAATTTCTAGTAAATATAATGTTTCAAGTAGTATGAAAGGTTTCTAGTGTGGGTGAAAGCTTTCTGTAAAATCATATACAGTTCCAGGCGTCTAACTCCATGCAGAAGAACACTCATGAGACAGGTCAAAAGTTCAATGATTTATTTACAAAATGTACAAAGGAGCACGGATTCTGGGTTCTGCGGTCTGGTCACAGGAGGAACATCAAACAGAGGAGGACAGAAAAATTAGAGTTGATCAGGAAGTTTGCAGTTAGATGATGAAGGAGATAACCTGCTTAGAAGGGATTCAGGTCAGCAGGGGGGGAACCTAGTGAGTCCAGAGGCTTGTCGGCAGGCAGAGGGCTGAGGCAGAGACTGAGACTGAGTGCAGGCAGGCAGAATTCAGGCTGAGATCTCTCTCTTCCGAGGTTCAGGTTTCCGAGCTAGTCAGGTTGCATTACTGGCAAACACTGTGGCAGAAGAAGTGTCAGTCTCCTCTTCTTTAAGTAGGTCCTCTTAACGAGGAAACAGGAAAAAGGTGTGTAGGTGAGCACTTTTATTTATTGCTTCTGTTATATGTGATATAAATATCAAAGAATACATTTTAATGTCATCTTTCTATGAAAGTAAGAGCTGAAACATTATACTGCAACATGATCATCTGACCCATGTTGAATGGTTTAAACTGGATGGTAGAGGATGGATTACTGCAGGGTCACCAAAAGTCCGTATTTTTCACGTCCTGTCCCGGGTTTTTTTTTTAGAAAGTGAGGAAATGTCCTTTCTAGTAGCTTTCTAGTAGTGTATATAAAAGCTTTTTTATTAGTATGTATGAAAGCTTTTCTAAGTATTATCTAAAGCTTTTTATTAGTATATGAAAGCTTTTCTAGTAAGTAGTGTACAGAAAGCTTTCTAGAAAGCTTTCTAGTAGTATGTATGAAAGCTTTCTAGTAGTGTATATACAAAGCTTTCTAGTAGTGTATATGAAAGCTTTCTAGTAGTGTATATGAAAGCTTTCTAGTAGTGTATATAAAAGCTTTCTAGTAGTGTGTATGAAAGCTTTCTAGTAGTGTACATAAAAAGCTTTCTAGTAGTGTATATGAAAGCTTTTCACTTTCATATATAGAAACTGAATCTTTTTGGTTTAGTCATCTTAGTCTTGTGCAAAAGAGATTATTACTGGAAAAAAGTTAACTGATTTTAAATTTTTTAGTTTAAAAAAATTCTTCAGATTTGGAAATTTGATTTTACATAATTTTTGACTTTTTCTTCTGACTTTAAATTCTGAACAAATCTGGTAAAATAAATAAATAAAAATAAAATTTGCACTTAAACAGAATTGTTGACTTTTTCTCAATTCTGACTTTTTCCTCAAAAGTTGGACTTTTTCCTCACAATTCTGACTTTTTCCTGTCAACTTGACTTTAAACATCAGAATTCCACCTTTTTTCTCAGAAATGGAACAGATGTGTTAAATTTAATATCACAACAGTGGTTTTTTTTTAAAACAAGCCATACAGATATAAAAAACAAGCCAGGTCATAACTAAAAAAATAACCAGAATATCTTGTTTTTGTAAAGACCTTCTGCTCCTACACACAAGGACCCTTCTTCACATCAAAGGATTTGCTGTGCATTCTGAAAATTTTCAAAATATAACTGGCAAATATAAAACAAATATATATTTAACAGGAAGTGAATGCTCCAATCTCAAACTAAATGTTGCCCATCTGCATTAAGATTTAAAAAAATTCTTCAGATTTGGTCAAATTTGAGAAAATACATATTTTGAAATTAAAGTCAACAAATCTGTGAAAAATAAATTCTGAAAAAATAAAAGTTGCACTTTTTCACTTGGAGGAATTTTGTTGAATAAAATTTAAAATGAGTTTAACTATTTCAGGTACTACATCACGCTTCCCAAAATCCTGCTCATGTGCTGCATCAATATTTAACTGCTAACTTTTTTCTAGATGTTTGGAAAACACAACACAAATGTAATTTTTTAAAAGTATGTTTAAAAACAAACATACCAGCACCAACTAAAAGCCTTAAGCAGTTTTAGAGACTTACTCAGATTTTTTAATGACCAGTGTGTTAACAGAATCGCATTTATAATAATAATAATACATTTTATTTGAAAGTTGCCTAATCACAACACCCAAGGACATGTACAGGCCACTAAAAACATTACAAAACATCTTTATAAAAGAAGCTTTCGAATGCAAGCATAAGATGCCTTCATGGTGCCCATCTACATTAAAGATAAAACCAAAGAGGGAGAAAAAAGTCAGAATTCAAGAAAGAAGTCAGAATTATGAGGGTAAAAGTAGGAATGTTAGAAAAAAAGTTTGAGTCTGGATTTGAAAAAGTCAGAATTCCAACTTTTTCCCGTATTAAACTGAAATAAAATTTCCAAATCACTTAACTTTTTTCAGTGGCCCTAATCCTCTTCCCCAGAAGTCTTGGGCAGATCGGGCATCCAATATTTAACTGGAAACTTTGGGAGGATGCATTGCCACGCGGGTGGGGCAAAATGTTATTTTTTTATATATATGCCAAGATGGAGCCAATGCCACCACCAACGAAAAGGCTTTAAACAGGAGTTTGACTTACTCAGATTTTAAAAAGGGAAACGCCAGTTGTTGAGGATAGGAGTGATATTTACACAACTTGTGTTGAAATTAGCCCGGTCTGGGATTTTTATTTTTGTGTGGTTTTTGATTACCGAAAATGGACAGATGTTATACCTGCGGCGCTCTGATGCAGTTAGTTAAAACCACAGGGAGAATTATTTTTAATTCTTAGCAGCGAACTTTGCTGCACAACCACTAATTAACCAACTAATTAACTTCTGCACCTTTATTTCCTCAAATAAACCGTTGGCTCCTCTTTTTAGACTATAAACAGATTAACACAACATTGACAACTCTGTAGTTTTCTCTGTTCTGTACTGCAAATTGAATTAAAAGGCGCTAAATTTCTACCAAAGGTCCTAGGACAGACTGGCGCACCAGCACCTCCTGACCCCACTAAGGGACAGGGTGTACAGAAAAATGGAAGGATAGATGGATTTCTACCAAAGGTTGATAATGCGCGGAACCAGATGCTTCAAAAGCACCCCCGTCCATAATTCACCACACTGTCGAAGCTCCCCTGTCAGTCAGTCAATCTATATAAATTCATTTTTAACATTATTTAAAAGTTTGACAAAATAAAAAACATATCAAACTTTGCACATGTGTGGCTTACTGAATTTGTTTAATCAACTGAAATATTTGATTTTCTAGCGCTTATGACATTCAATATGCCATGGGCTTGAAGCCCCGAAAAGACATCTCCTTAATAAAAGACTCCAGTCATTTTGTTTGGTGATATGCTCACATCTATGAACAAATGTATTATGTAAATTTTAAAATGCATTATTTTTGCAAAGACAATATTTATGTAAAGCGAATAAAAGTAAAAGATTAAATAGCCTTTTTAAAGTAGCGCATTCTTAAGACATGTTTCTGTTGAATATATAATGAATCTCAGATTGCATGTCCCCAATTGTAAACATATTCCCACGCCTTGTAGTGTATATAAAAGTCTTTTAGTAGTGTATATGAAAGCTTAATAGCGTGTATGAAAGATTTCTAGTAGTGTAAGAAAGATTTCTAGGTAGTGTAGGTATACATGTAAGACTCTCTAGTAGTGTATATAAAAGCTTTTTATTAGTATGTATGAAAGCTTTCTAGTAGCTTTCTAGTAGCTTTTTAGTAGTGTATATAAAAGCTTAGTAGTGTGTATGAAAGCTTTCTTCTAGTACTGTATATGAAAGATTTCTAGTAGTGTATATAAAAAGTTTTCTAAGTAGTGTATATGAAAGCTTTCTAGTAGTGTATATAAAAACTTTCTAGTAGAAAGATGTAATATGATAAAAAGCTTTCTAGTAGTGTATATGAAAGCTTTCTAGTAGTGTGTATGAAAGCCTTTCTAGTGGAGTGTTTATGAAAGATTTCTAGTAGTGAATTATTATATGAAGAGCTTTCTAGTAGTGTATATGAAAGCTTCTAGTAGTAGTATATGAAAGCTTTTCTAGTAGTGTATAGCGAAAGCTTTTGTCGCGGGGAAAAGTATTCAACTATTCATCCCAGTTAAATATAGGACGGAGATCGATGGATTTCACTCAGTCGGCACATTTATTAATAATCTTGGCAAAGAGAGAACAGTCATCATGTGTTGGGATCTGGAGGCCTTGTCTACTTTCTCCACCAGAGGGCGCACAAGATCTTCTGGGGGCATGAGCTGACTGCAACACCTGTCTTCCATCTGCTCATCAGGAAGCCCTATTTAAGGAGGAGGAGGCTAACACTTCCCTGCCAGAGTGTTTGCCAGTAATGGTAGAGCTAGACCTGAGCCAAACAACCAGATCTGAATCTCTGACTTTGTGAACCTGCCTGACCCTGTTTCTCTCTGCCTCACAGATTGAGTCCTGTCTGAAGACCTGAAATCCTGGAGAGTGATCTCTGTCTGGAATCTGCCTGCCTGCACTCAGTTAAGCCTCTGCCTTTGCCCTCAGCCCTCTGCCTGCCGACTAGCCTCTGGACCCTCAAGGTTCCCCCCCTGCAGCTCCGCTCCACCTTTGAGCAGGTATTTACTCCAACATCTGAAAACGTTGGTCCACACTGCAAACGTAGTGGAGGTACATTAATGGCCATTTTTTTGTGGTACTGTTACGTTTCTTCTGCCTATACGCTTTCTATTGTTTTACGCCCTAGTCACGTGACTTTCAAGATTCCAGCTGGGAGAAGAAAAAATATATATAGATGGCCGACATTCGCTCATTTTTTGTGGAAAGATTAATAACTTGAGTTTGTTTTTGCATTAAAATGGGTTTTGATTACATTTCTAGTGAGAAATGTATAGTTTGTTGTCAGAATATTTACTCAGGGAATGTAAGAGTTATTCAATTTGCTTGTTCGTTTCTTTTGTAAAAGTATCTTCAAGATAATGTGAAACCGTAAATATTTTGGTATAAACATGGCTGAGATTTCTCTAACTTTTAGTGGGAAAATCTCAGCCATGTTTATATCAGTTTCTGTATTTAAATGGGTTTTGATTACATTTTATATAGCGCAGGAAAGTGTAGGGTTTACCATGGCATTTAGCTATTTACTTAGTGAACATGCATAATCACCTTCGCTTTGCTTGCTTCTTGCCACTGCAGTTTTCTGATCTCGCCAGGATTTCAGTGTGAAATTTCGTAACGCTTTTGGCTGGGCTACACCCATCGCCAGCCAGCATTTAGCGGCCAGCCTCGATTCAACATTGAATTCTTTGTGATTTAACTCCATCTGACGGATCAAACCCTCGCCACTGCGTGCGCTGCGTCTGAGGTTGATTTTCAGATCAATGCATTACGTCGTGGCATACGGGAGAAACTAATTAAACTAGTTAAAAAAAAGATCATGGGTTAAGATCGGATGTGTTTTATTTGAAAATCTACCGGATCCTTTGTGCATTTAACTTCTGTTTGGTGCGATCTCATTGATGTGTTTTGACCAGATTTTGACCAAAGAGGAATCCAAAAAAAAAAAAAAAAAAAATTTGAATGTCAATAAATCAGCATACCTGGAATCAGTGGCCAGAGCGCACCGGGGACCGTGAAGTTTATTAATTTCTTCCCACTGATTTCCATTCAAATGCTTTCTCGATCCCAATCGCTTTCTAGGGAAGGGGCGGACATACCGGCCACCTACTGTTACTGATGTGTGTAGCAACATTGTTTTTACATCTATTTTAAATTCTATTTTTTAATTTTGTATTCTGAAGATAAATAAATAATGCTTTCCTTAATCTATAAATATCTTTTATATTTCCTTTATTTCCCAATAATCCTTTAAGACTCCATTCTTGGCCTGTCCTTTCAACTCTTTTCAATTTCTTCCTTTTCAGGTCCAGATGTTTTAAAGTTCATCAATACGTGTTCTATATTTTCTCTCCACATCCTTCACATTTATCATTATTTTTCCTCCCTATTAAGTATAAATTGTCATTTAAATAAGTATGACCTACTTTTAATCTGATCATTATTATTTCTTCCCTTCGGTTTCTCTCATTAATATTTCTATTTAATACTGGACTTTTGTACTTTATATAACCTTCTTCCTTTTTNAATTGGACCTCATCTCTCCCACAGAACAGCTCCAATCAGGCCCTAAAGGTTCCCAGACACTTTGCAGAGGTCTGCACATTTTTACCAAGAGTGTAAAATCTATCATAGAGGGACTGAATGATTAGACAGAAATATATATTAGAAACCTACAAATCTGTGAGACCTGCACATTTTATCATATTGGCTCCCACTGTTCATTTATAGGATATGTATAATAATATATTATAATAGTTGTTCATTTGAGAAAAATGACAAATAACTCCTTAAATTAAGACATTTTCATTTAAGAGATGTGGCTAGTGAATCTTCATTTAGGCTGTTTACGTATTTATTTATCTGATAAACAAAAGGTTAATATTGCTACCACCAATAAAACCAGTGAAGAGGAATGGCAGGCCACTGCTGAGAGATTCAATACATAAATTCACTTTTTCATCATAAACATTATTTCCAGAGATGGAATCAATTTGTTTGATTTCTGAATGTTGATCCACACTCCATTTAAAAAAAAAAATCATCAAACTGTGTGATTATTTCACTCATATATTCATGGGGTTGGCCACTTTATGCTGTTCCAGACTGTCATGATGGATTTAAGTGAATTAACCCACATGCAGAACACCACAGGAGACTGAATAAAAGTTAAATTGTTGGGATCTGGAGCTGTACCACCTGCCTCCAGCAGAGTTCGCTGTGATCCTCCTCCTGAGCTGAGCCTCTCGACACACCTGAAGGCCCATCTCGTCATCAGGAGGATCCTTCACCATACTAAGCAGCCCTCAGACCTCGCATCAACGCCGCAGTGTTTGTATCCAGTTTGGTTAGCACCACCTGAGCCTCACTACCTCTGTGAATACTTTGTTGCTTCTAGTCTCCTAGTTGGATTCTAATTCCCTTTTGTCTCTGCTCAGGAAATCTGTTTTTGTCCTGTAGCTGGATGAGCTTAACCTGTCGAACCAACCCTCTGAGCCAAACCTGAAGACCCTCCTCTGGATTCCAATGCTGCTCTGGACTAAGAGCTGGAAAACCAAGGTCTGTCCAAGTATTAGATGCAAGACGCTGAAGCTGAAACTGAACTCTGCTGAATCAAACAGTCTCTGGACCCAACAGTGCCTCTCTCAAAGCCAAACCCGGATTCTACAAGGTAGAACTCAGAAAATAACATCTCAACATTCTTCAGCTACGTGGCTAACTGAACTGTCTCCCTTTCAGTATCGTGAGAACCAGATCCCCAGATGTGAACCAGTACCTGACAATAATCCATGAGCTTGTGAACAATAAACCTTGTTTAACTTTTACCCCTGTTTCCGTCTCCGTGGTGTTCTGCATATTGGGCCTCTCTGAACCAATCATGACATAAATAATTTATTCTAAAGAAGCACACAAGAGTTATGACTGGGCAGATTCTGGTACTGGTCCGGGACAGGAATCACAGAGTAATCTGCAGAGATGAATAGTTTGGTTAGCCAGGCAGAGGTGATGACTTGTCAGGGGTTTGATTCTGGTTTGTACCTTGATGAGGTTCAGACTGATCGATGAAGAGAGGGAACCGATTGGGTCCAGAGACTGTGGATTCAGCAGAGAGCTCAGTAGCAGCAGCGTCTAGCTTCAGGCTAACAAGATTCAGACCTTGAGTTGATTTCCCTAGTCCTCCCTTGAGAACTAGCTGGGGAATTCAGACTGATAGTCTTCAGGTTTGGCTTCCTTGGGCAGGCAGGCAGGTTTCCAAGCACAAGCTCTCCCAGAGCTACAGACTTCAGTCGGGCTTTCCTGTGAGCAGAGAAAACAGAGGCTGGTTAGAATCTGGTTGCTCTCTAGAGCAGACAGAGATTCTAAATGTTTAACAGAGGCTCAGGTTCGCTAAACCAAAACTGGTCAACACTCCGGCCCTGAAGACAGGTCTGGCTGCTGCTTATGTAGGAGGTCTCCTGATGGGCTGATGATCCTCAGGTGTGCTGGAGGCTCCAGCCCAGGAGACCCACAGTGCTCTCTGCTGGAGACAGGTGGCAGATCTCCAGATCCCAACAGTACCCTGGATCCCAACAGAAAAAACATAAAAACAGGAAGGGGATCCTCGCCCCTCTGGAGGGCAAGCCTCTGATCCCCAACAGTGCCCCTCAAGGGCAGATTCCAGACACCCTCAGAATAGTCCATGAAAAACAACAAACAGAAAAACAACCCACCCAGGGTGGGCGGAGGGGGCACTAGGCAAGGAGGGCAAGAAACAACAAGAACAGAGTCCAAAACAAAACAACCCACCCAGGGTGGGCGACGAGGGGGTCCAGGCAAGGAACGGCAAAAACAAAACAGAGTCCTGAACAAAAAGACGATTCGCTTAAGGTGGACGAAAACAACAAAAGTCTCTGAGAGTTTAAAAGGTAGTGTCTCCGCCGCCGCGGGACCGGCAGCGAGGGAGAGTCTCAGGTGGCTGGCCGAGGGGCCGGGCGGCGAGACAGAGGTTCAGGTCTGTGGGCCGTGGGGCCGGCAGCTGGGCAGAGTCTCCAGGTGGCCGGCCGCGGGGCCGGCAGCGCCAGGCAGAGTCTCAGGTGGCTGCGGGTGAGGGCCCAGAAGACGTGGCAGAGGTTCTGGAGGCCGCCACTGGGGTTCAGGAAGCGACGCTCTGGAGGCCCGCCCCAGGGCTGGAGGCAAATCTGACTCTCTGGAGGCCGGCCGTGGGGCCGTAGGCATGGCAGAAGTTCTGGAGACCAGCCGCTCCGAAGGCGGGCAGAGTCTTAGGAGGATAACCTCTCCGCGCTGCTGAATCCTCAGAGAGAGGATGACGCCCCACTTTCAACAGGTAGGAACAAGGGGTACCCCGCCCCTGCGCAGCGGCTCAGCAAGAGAGGACCGCTGACTGCGGCTCTGGAACAGGGTCCGAGGAGGCCGCACGACTGCGGCTCCCGGATCAGGAACGGAGGAGCCTGCCGATTGCGCTCCCGGTCAGGAACAGAGGAGCCCTGCCGATTGCGGCTCCGGTCAGGAGCGAAGGAGCCCGCTGACAGTAGTCCCGGTCAGGAACAGAGGAGACCATTGACTGTGGCTCCACACCAGGAACAGGGGAGACCACCCACTGTGGCTCCACACCAGAACAGGGGAGACCACCGACTGTGGCTCCACATACAGGAACAGAGGAGACCACCACACTGTGGCTCCACATCAGGAACAGGGGAGACCACCCACTGTGGCTCCAAATCCAGCATGGAAGAAACCGCCCATGGCGGCAAAGGTTCAGTCTCTGAAGAGGCTTGTGATGCTCGCGGAGGACTCTTGGTGGTCAGGGGCTCCTGCAGAAAGGTCCTAGGAGGCGTAAAATCACATACCTCGAATTCAGACACCTCTTTAAAGTCCTGCTCAGGGGTCTCTGGATGGCACAGAGCTAACTCAGGGGTCTCTGGACGGCACAGAGCTAACTCAGGGGTCTCTGGACGGCACAGAGCTGACTCAAAGGGGCTCGGGGCTGGCACAGGCTGACTTTAGGGGTTTCAGAAATGGCACAGAGCTGACTCAAGACGGCTCAGGGCTGGCTCAGGGGTCTTTAGACGGCTCAGAACTGGCTCGGCGACGGGTCTCTACGACGGGGGGTCTCAGAGCTGATTCAGGGTTCTGGTCTCTAGACGGCTTCAGAGCAACAAGCTATCTGGTGTGCCATCTCTTCAGGTCGGGCTGGATTGCTAACAGGCTTTAGAAGCTGGGCTAATGGGTTCAGGGACTGGTTGTGGCAAAAGGCTAACTGGTGTGCAAGTGGGTTCAGGTGCAGGTTTAGCTAAAAAGCTAACAGGCTTAGGAGTAGGACTAACTGGTTCATGATAAGGTGACAAGAAGGGGAACAGATCATCTCTATCCCCGTAATAGAAGTTCCAGAGGTCTGACTCATGGATTACGGGAGCTCTGACTGTTTGGGTTGTGACTTGTGGGTTTGATTTTAAGTTTCCTGGCGTAATGGATGGTGCTAACTGACGATCATGTAAGCGGTGGGCTGAACTGGACTGAACTGGGCAGAGAAGGACTGAACAGGGCTGTACAGAGCTGTACTGGGCTGGACGGAGCTGGACTGGGCTGGACTAGGCTGGACTGGGCTGAACTGGGTTGAACTGGGTACCTAGATCTGGGCTTGGCTCTGGCTCGTAGTCTGTGATCTTGATAAATAGAAATACAAATTAGCTCTTCCAAGGTTGCAGGTTCATTAATAGTTGCCAGTTTGTCTCTAATTTCTTTATTTAAGGATTTGAGGTAGATGTTTTTTAGCATTGAATCACTCCAACCCGAAGCAGCGGCTCTGACCCGGAAGTCTATTGAATATTCTTCGACGGTTCTATTTCCTTGTTTTATGTTAGACAGACCATGAGACTCAGCAGATTTACCGGAAAAAACTAGAGTGAATTCGTTTAAAAACTGTTCAAAAGTACAGGTAATAATGGATCCAGGAGAAAAACGGGTCTCTTTCCATTCGCGGGCTTTACCAGATAATTGTGAGAGAATAAAAACTATTTTTCTCTCATCGTCAGGGAAACTGGATGGATTTAGCTCAAAAAATAATTTGCACTGCCAGAGAAAACTTTTACATTCACTAGATTCGCCAGAAAATAGTGAGGGACGGAAATAAGGAAGTGACGGAACAGATTCTGACCTTAGAAGCGGAACTGAAACCGGAAGTGACGGGCGGAATTCCGGAAGTGACGAGACTGGCTACGCCCCTTGAGGCGGAGTTGACTCCGGAACCGGAAGTTGAGCTGGCGCCGTGTTAGCGTTTCTCACGTAGCCTGCTAATATCTGAAAAGTTTGTTCTTTTAACTCAGAACTGGTGTTTAACTCACGGAGGGTTGAGTCGTGTTTCTGGATCTGAACAGCTTGCTCCTTGATTAACCTCCGTGGGGTGTCTGCTGGGTTTTGTTTGTGGCCGGAGTGTTCTGTCATGATGGGTTTCTGTGAATTAAACCCACATGCAGAACACCACAGGAGACTGGGTAAAAGTTCAAATAATTTATTTTAAAGAAGCACACAAGAGTTATGACTGGGCAGATTCTGGTACTGGTCCGGGACAGGAATCACAGAGTAATCTGCAGAGATGAATAGTTTGGTTAGCCAGGCAGCAGATGACAGGGTTTTGATCAGGGGTACCTTGATGAGGTTCTGGTTTGTAGAGAGGGAACCTTGATCCAGAGGTTCAGACTGCGTTCAGATTCAGGCAGAGGGTTCAGACCTTGAGTTGATCTCCTAGTCCTCCCTTGAGAACTAGCTGGGGAATTCAGACTGATAGTCTTCAGGTTTGGCTTTCCTTGGGCAGGCAGGCAGGTTTCCAAGCACAAGCTCCTCCAGAGCTACAGACTTCAGTCGGGGTTTTCCTGTGAGCAGAAAACAGAGGCTGGTTAGAATCTGGTTACTCTCTGGAGCAGACAGAGATTCTCAACGTTTAACTGAGGCTCAGGTTCCGCTAACCAAAACTGGTCAACACTCCGGCGCCGAAGACAGGTCTGGCTGCTGCTTATGTAGGAGGTCTCCTGATGGGCTGATGATCCTCAGGTGTGCTGAGGCTCCAGCCCAGGAGACCCACAGCGCTCTCTGCTGGTGGTGGCAGATCTCCAGATCCCAACAGTAACCCAGATCCCAACAGAAAAAACAGAAAATCAAGAAGGGATCCTCGGCGCCCTCTGGAGGGCAAGCCTTTTTATTTCTTCTTTTTTTTTTACCTTTTTGTGACATAATGAAACACTGCATGGCCCAGTGTGTCCGGTTTTCTTGTATTCCCACGGTTCTCCATCCATCCTCAAGGTGCTGGCATATCTGTTCATCCCACGGTCCACACATCTGGATAATCCAACCACCACAGACTCACACCGTGACCTCTGTATGACCCCTCCCTGGTGACCAGGCCTCCTTTAACAGCTGACCTTCACTCTCTGTTCTGACCGTCAGAAGACTGGGTTACTGCCTGAAACACCATCATACGTCCTCTGCCCTTTGGTGGGCCCTCTATCCTATACAGGCAATCAGGGGTTACATCTGAATCAGAACAGATCAGTTAACGATTTATGTTGGTGTTTCAGAGTATAAGGCAGCAACAGGCAGCAGATGCCAGAGCAAATGTCTTCTTTTTTCTTTCTTGTTTTTGTGTGGGTGTCTGTTTAGTGTAAAAATGACAATGTGATTTAATTATAGTATTGCAATGTGATGTGTGTTGGGATCTGGAGTTCTGTCCACCTTCCTCCAGCAGAGGGCGCCCTAGGTCTCTGAGAGTTGAAGCTGACTACCACACCTGCGGCTGATTTGCTCATCAGGGAGGAGCAGCATATAAGCAGCAGCAAGACTACTCTTCAGCGCCAGAGTGTTTGCCAGTTATGGTTAGCAAGCCAGAGCCAACCTGCATGTCTGATTCTCTGACTCCCCTGAAGATCTGACTTCTGAACCTAACCTGTTTTTGTCCTCTCTGCCTCCTAGGAAGAACTTGACTGAAAACCTGGAGCTCTGGAAGAGCCTCTCAACTGAAAACCTGCCTGCCTGCCTCTCAGTAACTAACCTGAAGATCAAACTGTCTGATTCTGCCTGCCAGCCTTCAAGAAGGAAACTTGGAGGAGCTCAGAACACTGACAAGTCTAAAGCCAAGTCCTGTTGCTGCCTAGCTCTCTGCTGCTGCTCTGTCTCCAGACCCTCTTGGTTCCCTCCCTCAGCCACTCAGCCTGAACCTCAGAACAGAGAACCCCATGTGACCTGCATCTGATCCCTGCTCTGTGGTTTCCCTAATAAACTTTGAACTTTTTCTTCTGTCTCCTGGTGTTCTGCATTTGGGTTAGAAACTAGTACCCATCATGACAATGTGCTTTCTCAATAAAAATTATGAATATAAAAAAAGTGCTTTACCGCCACCAACTGATGAGGTAAACAAGGAAACAGGAAACAAAACTCACCCCCCGAAAAAAAATTACATTTTTCCAAACTGTTTAACTGAACTCAACATAATAAATACTTAATAAAATTTCCCTTATAATTTCTAATTTATATTTCAGTTATCGTCACTCTGCAAGTGTCTGTTGGTCATATTGGTTTTCCCATCATGCTTTCCCCCATTTCCCAGTTTACATCTCTAACTTTCCTAAAGATCTCACATCTTGCCCATGATAATTGATGAAAGAGATGGTTTAAATATCTTGTTCCTCTCTCTTCTCCTTGCTCCTGCTCAGCATCATCTGTGCCTCCTTTTCAACTCAGCATGTACTTGCAGAAGTAGTTGAATTATTATTTCAGTTCTATAGATGTTAAAGAGTTGCTCCTGGGTTTAAAAAAAAAAATTCTATGGTTGCTGTGGTTACAAATAATAAAAAGGATCCAAGTAGGACAAAAATATGTTGGGAAATACAGTAGCAGCCATTCAAAATGGCCGTTCCCACTCAAACGGCAGCCAAATGACAGCCAACTTCCAGCCACTGGAGTGACCCCGTCCTTATCCTGGGCATGCATACATTTTTACTCTGACTCCACCCTTTCACTGAAATATGGGGTCTGATTAGTAGATGACACTTCTCTTTAGATCTTAATGTCCACAAATCATGACAGAAAGAATATTTTAGTACAAAGACTGATGTTTACAAAATGACATGATCACTGTAGAAGAGGATGCAGTTTTGCTCATAAACCAGCTGTGAGACCTCTCTTCTCTGCTCTGCAACCCCCTCTCAGCCCAGCAAATTCCACAGGAAATCTCCCAAAGAGGTGTGCCTTGGCCCCCCACGGAGCTGAGAGCAGAAAAAAACCAATGCACCAAGGATCTCTCTATCTTTCCATGAAGCTGCCCAGGGGTTCACATTGGAAGATAACAACACCATGGCCTCAATCTCCAGAATGACCAAGGATAAGTCATGATGGTTGACATTTCAGAACCGAACTACTGAAAAACAAGAGGGTTTGCAACACATTTCTCTGAGTTTCATAACTTACAGAGCCGGACTGGAAGGGAAATTCTCCTGAAAATGAGTTTAAACACTGATGTAACGTTAATGTTCATGTGTTTTCTCATATGCTCATCACATTTTGATTACCAAATTATGACCAAAAGTAATTTAAATAAATCCTCATGTCTATTCTCTGCTAGCTATTTCAAAGAAGGTAAAGAATCAATTAACTAAAGGTTACTGTTTCCTGATTAATCAAATCATTTAATAAAACATTATTTGGCCAAACAATGTTTTATTAACTTCATGGATTTGGATTGTGAGTTTGTTTAAAAACAATCAAATTGCTCTAAATAAGTGAAAAGCCAATGTGATCACATCCCAAATCCTTCAAGATAAACTTTGTTTCTCACACAAAATCCATCATAAACTGTGATATCATTGCTTTATCTCATTGATTATGTTTTGCAACCATGGTTTTCTTTCCTCTTTGTACATAGTAGTTTAGTTCAGTTGAGTTTTACTAGTCTTTAGTCAAGAGTTTTTAACTGAAATATGTTTGACTTGGAGTTGAATGAGTTTTGTTAATGAACTCTTATATTTTGAAGGGAGGTTGTAGTGAATTTATTCCATGTTTGTGCAGAATTAACTGTTTAACCATAATTAGAGTTCGATTCACTCTTTCATTTGTTGTTCTAACACCCAGCTAGTAGGGCGTGTGTTGATAAACAATATATGACAGTCTGAATAATATCTGATAAAATAAGATAGTTACCGCCCCTACCAGGGTGGGCAATACATATCTTAAAGTATCACAAATAAATCATGGCATCCAAGCTGGCCAGGGTGCAAAGGTGAGCGTTTAATGCTTAGTACTGGTGAAGAGAGGCAGAAAAACACCAAACTACATACATAGTATGTTGGGGTTTTATTTCCCTTTTTTTCTTACCTTAGGGATAGATGCAGATCCTGAGGGACTTGTCTAAAGCATGGGACTGGATACACCAGCACAAGGCCTTATTCCATGGGGAAATAGAAGAGCCTGAAGTGTTCCAGATGAGCAAGGCCAGGAAGAAAATGGTCCTTGAAGAATACAGTTTAGTAAAGGATCAATGCTTGTTTTCCTTCCAGTATTAGAAAGACATTGAAATGTTTTATATCAACTGTCTTGATGTAAATGGGCTAAAGGTAAATTCCAAGTTTGTTTAGCATAGTTATTAAGATGTTTGTACGATCAGTTCTTAATTTTTTGTATTGAGAAAAAACACTGATGAGAAAAACAAGAAGAAACTTCATGTTGCGCTGCTTCAAAAAAATAAAAAGCGCAGAGACAAGAAGCTCTGCTGTATACTTTAGATAACATTCAGTTACTTTGAATAAATTGTCTGCTTAAAGTCAGAGACAGGAAGCGAGCAGAGAAACTACATCATATGATTGAAATGATAGACTAGAAATATATTTTTTTATTTCAGTAGTAAATTACTGTGACTAAACTAGGCAGATATTTCTATAAAACTGTTTTAAAATATGAATTATAATAAAGGATTATAGGCCCTAGTTTGTTTGTGGGTTTTTCAAATATTAAATGATATGATAAATATCTTTAGCCAATGAAAATTACTCTTAAGACTGACATTTTAGTTGGATCTCAGCATTGTGAAATAAAAACATTTAAAACTAGAAATCTTGTTTTAATTGTTTGAAATACTGCAATGAACTCAAATGGGACAAGTGACACAATCTCACTTTAATTATTTAATTTAAGTAAAAGTCCAATGAAAACATGGGACTTCCTAAACAGATTAGCAAATTCATCAGAAGATTCATGAATGACCTTAAAATATGCTAAATATGTTGGTGTTTTTTCAGTAGAATTGTACTAAAATTAACAATAACATGAATGTTTCTTTCACAAAGGTCATCTACCTGAAGGACAGTCTGACTTAGTTGGTTCATGACAGTTATTGTGGGAGGTTACTTTTTAGTCAGCTAGCTGATTCTTCGGAATTTGGATAAAACAGGTTTTCATTTTGTAAATAAAAAGTTACTTAATTACAAAATCTGAAGGTATATTGTTATAGACCAAGGTCTTGGCTGTTCAGCAATGTACCGGTGCAACCTCCTTGCTTTGTATGTTTTTCATAAAATAGGCGTTTTTCCAGTTATTACTTTGTTTTTGTCAACACCATAAAAAGCAAATTATTTTTTATTTATTTGGTCTAATATGTATTTAGAGTTTTTTAAATCATTATCTGGCATTGTTAGTACATTATATTCTATTAAATGTTAAATATTTACTTTTGTTAATTTTCTTTAATGTTTCACAAGTAGTCCTTTAAAAGATTTAACATCATACAATCTCTACTTTAAGCCTAAATAGAAAATGTCATGTTTTTTTATTCAACAAACTTATTTTTGTATTAAAAGAGACTATTAATTTAATGACAGAACAGCACTGAAGAAACATATTGTAAGCATATTAATTTAAAACAAATAAAAAGCCCTCTGACGGTGGTGACAGTGACCTCATTACAACATAATTAAAACTATGAATCAAATCAAT
The DNA here is from genome assembly GCA_018398635.1 of Cyprinodon brontotheroides. Classification (NCBI taxonomy): domain Eukaryota; kingdom Metazoa; phylum Chordata; class Actinopteri; order Cyprinodontiformes; family Cyprinodontidae; genus Cyprinodon; species Cyprinodon brontotheroides. The sequence goes on along the minus strand of JAGKQL010003044.1, from coordinate 1,982 downwards.
GGCTTCTTGCTTATTAACTTTATTTAACTATTTGGTCCAAAAAATAACAATCATGAGCACTGTGACAAACATTTTTTAAGAAATATAAGGTACAATTAAGCAATATCATTATTAAAAGTACCCCATCCCCATATCATCAAATATCAATTCATCATAGTAAAAAATAAAGTAATTACCAGTAGGAATAATGTACAATGCTTCATTGAAATCATGTTAAACTGTGGTCTAGTGTCCTCTACTCCTGCTACAGCCTGTCTACTCCCAGCTGGCTCATGCATGAACTGATCCACTGGACCGTCTGGGGCAGTTTCTGGGTGATCTGAGCCCTTTCTCTTACATTCGCTTGCTGTCTACATTTCCTGACTTGTCTTTTCCCTTTCATTGAAGTCATTGATTGAATTGAGTCATTGTCTTTTTTTTATCTTCACCTTCTTCTTCCATCTTTGCCTTTCCGTTCTGAGGTATTCCTCCTTTAACTCTTCATCACTATATTTTTCTCTCTCTATGCTTCTTTTGATATTCCCTGTTTCTTCTCCTTCTCTCCTCCACAGATAGCTGCTGCCTAGCCATAACTTTCTAAAATACATAAAGTCAAAGTTGAGTGTAATGACTATGAAATTGGTGGTAATTACAGTAAATGTTAGATTTGGTTAAATGTTGCCATGCCATTTTTATTAGGCTTTAGTCATAGCAGATGCACAGCTTACAAGGGATAATGTTTACTATGTGCTATGTAGGAGGGTAGTAGGCGCACTATGTCCATCCTAAATGACGTAAGCCAAATGAACATGGAATAATAGTGAATTGAGAGAGAGGAAAGCCACATCTTATCCCCTACATACATAAACATAAATACAAATATAAACAGGTTAATGAAACATTACAGATCAGCAATTATATTCTAGCATCCATTGAGGACCATTTGTGGGTTTTTGTCACCACCGTCAGACTATATGTCATAACCTTCAGAAAGGAAACCTGACGGTGGTGACCAAAACCTACTCTTTCACATGATATGGATGCGTTTTTCACATGTGCCGTCTTGTTTCCCCTCTGTTCCTAGCTACTTTAGACCTCTTATTAAAAAGTAAAGATTTATGTCATAATCTAATCTAATATTTTTTATACAAAAGAGACGGTGTTGACATGTTATGGTTGTGACATTAGCAGTGTCCAAAGATATAAACAAATTAAAGAGAAAATAGCAAACTTACAGGAGCTTGAGTGAACTTGAAGCATGCAGTAGAGCTGAAGATTTAAAAATGGGGTCCTCAGGAATGTAGTTGACCTTTAGTTGCCTGATTTTATTGCGGTGGTGACAAATATGCGGGACACATTTTGAGGAATCACAAAATAATGGTAAATATTGTTCAAAGCTCACCGTTTGTAGTTTAAATACATATTACATGTACTCTTTCATTTGGTAAACATATTACTCAATTCAATTATTACTTTTTCTTTATTTAATCAAGTTGAAGTGATTATCTCGTATCCAAGGACAACTGATTTTGTAGGCTGTAAAACTCTCTGCTTAGTTTAGTTAATGTGTTCAGATTCAGGTGTTCTAATTTGAATTGGAATGTGTGTTTACTGTGACTAAGATAATAATAATAAATAAAACCAGTTTTGTTCTGAATTACTAAATAAAGGAAGACCAGGAACGTTTTTTTTTCTTCACAAACTTTTTTGGGATAATGTCATTGAACAGCACAGCGACTGACCCGGTGGAGTAGCATATTTTTAAAAAGAACGTTTTAAGGTTGTTTTAAGGACATTATCGGACATGCACTATGGAAGCCATTCTGGAAGCAGCCAGGGGGGATTCTGCATGAGCCAAAATAGCAGAGACAGGACCAATCGTCAAAATTTTGGTTTGTCGATCATTCGATTTCATCCTGGACACTACAGAAAATGGGCTACAAAGTGTTTAAAAACCGGAATTTTCCTTTAAATAAATGTTCCAGGTCCTTTCAGAGCAAAGA